>LOJH01000302.1:4806-32681 GCA_001685095.1 Ellobius talpinus | reverse complement strand
AAGAAAGAAAGAAAGAAAGAAAGAAAGAAAGAAAGAAAGAAAGGGAAAGAAAAAGAAAAACCATGACTATAAAGCCAATCCCAGAGAAGCTAAGGCAGAAGGATCAAGACTTTGAGGCCAGCATAATCTATACAGTGAGACCCTGTCTCAAAACTACAAATTATAAACAAATAACAACATAAGTGTGTTCATATAAAACACAACATAAGCCATATTAGTAACCTTAACTTTTTTAAGTCACTTTATAAAAAATTACAAGGAGCCAGTAAAGACATTTGCTACTAGCCTGGCAACCTTAACTTAATCCTTGCAAACTACATGGTTGAAGGAGAGAACTGAATCCCACAAGCTGGCCTCCAACTTCTGCATTTGCGTCATGATGTGTGCTTACACACACAAGCTCCCTCTCAATGTAATTTTAAAAAGAATCTCTATCTTAAATTTAATCTGCATGTCTAAGTGCTCTGGCTCCAGTGTAGTACGCGTGCATCTGGTGCCTGGGGAGGTCAGATCCCCCGGAACTGGAGGAACAGACAATTGTTATAGATGGCATCATATGGGCACTGGGAACTGAACCCAGGTACTTTAAAATAGCAATTAATGTTCTTAACTACTAAGCTATCTCTATAACCCCATAAATTTATTTTTAAAAGAAAAATTTTGAGTTTTCCAAAAAAAAAAAACCCCAAAACAAAACCAGATGGAATTTGGTTGAATAATAGCTTGACCAGCCTGGGCATAGTAGCACACACTAATTAACCCAGCACTTGGAAGGGACAAGTAAGCAGATCTGAGTTTGAGGCCAGCCTGGTGTCTACATTCTAGTAGTTCTAGGCTAGCCAGAACTACAGTCTCAAAAAACAAACCAAGTAATAGTTTGTCCAAAATACTGTCATACCAACAAATGGCACTGGCCACATTCCAAGTACTCCATGACCAGAAAGATCTACTTTATCAGCTTTATTAGTAAGCATATTAATATTTTATTAAAAATTACAATTTACAGGGTCTTGGTAGATATAGCTCAGAGGTCAAAAAGTGCCCTGCTCTGCCAAGGACCAGAGTGCGGTGTCCAGAATCCACACCAGGAAGCTTACAACCTCCTGTAACTTGAGCTCCAGGAAGATCCAATGGCTCTGCTCTTCACAAACACCACACAAACACATACCCACACTCCCAGATACAAAACAACAAATAAATCTTTTGGGGAGGTGGTTCGAAGCAGAAACCGGTTTCTCTGTGTAGCCCTGGAACTCTTGAGAACTAGGCTGGCCTTTCACTCACAGAGCTCCACTTGCCTCTGCCTCGTGAGTGCTGGGATTAAGGCGTGCACTACCATCATCTGGTGAACAAACTTTTCAAACATTAGTAACAACGAACAGCTTACCTTCTGCACCTGGGCTTTGACCACGAGTCCTGGTAGCAAGTTATTCAGGTTCCAGCTTTGCTCCTCAGTTGCAAAGGCAGAAGAAATCTCTGAGTGCTCTACGGAGAGACTCACAATTCCTCCGTTGCTTTTCACCTCTTCAACCAGACAGGTCAGGTACTGGCCAATTTTGAGCTTAGCACCTGTAAACCCAGCCCCAGCACCCAAAAGAAGAGTATACCTTCATGAGAATGGCCCTTAACTGTAGGACCAAGCTAACCTGGAAAGTACCATGGCCCACCCACCCAGTGATCATGTGATGCTCATCAGCCATGAGAAGGGCAGGATGTCCATCTAACTGCTCTAGAATTCAACTATCTCACCATAGAGACTGGTCATTCTCTGACCCTCCATGCATTATCTTTCCTATCAGCTGTCATTAATTCCCCAAAGCCAACCAGCCTGCAGGGTCACTCACTATTCTATCCTGTTTCTAATCAAAGTGGCAATGAAATATAAATATTTAAATATAATCCCATATGTCTGAGTTCACCCCCATGTACCAGCCCCATCTCCACTGGCCCTCACCTTTGTTCTTCTGTTGGATGTATTCTTGGGCTTTCTGTAGTGACAGAAAAGCTCTGGTCCCAACAACACCAATGTCCACTAGATAGCCATGGTCTTCCAGGCTTGACACTGTGCCTGTCAGCAGCTGGGGGAAGGGAAGCAGTCCTAGAAGTTTCATGTCAAAGGCAAACAGGGCACCCACAAATTCCACTACCATACAAACATAAACTTTACAAATGGACTCCTCATTAATCATGGCACTCAACCTTGACATCATAGCTCCCTACCTGAAATCAGAAGGAAAGATGTCAACTCTCTCATGGGGCTTAAAGGGTTTGTCTCCAGAAAGTGAGGAGTGTTATATATCAAGTTTGAAATGATACATGGACAGTGTTTAAAAACAGAAAAGTCTTTTATATTAAGCAGAGCAATGAGTTCCATGGCTCTATGGAATCACACCCAGAGCCAGGATTACCAAGAGAATCCAGAATCACCCTTTTATCTTCCATTCATTTTTTTCTAAACTCTTGAGAAAGCGTATCTTGCCAACAACTTCTACATTTCATGAGAAGCAGTGAGCAGCTTTGGCCTTAGCTGGTCTCTGTGAAGTCACTGAGATCTCAAATGGAGAAGGGGAGACTGTCTACTACCGCCTACATTTGCTCTGAGAACTGCACAAGACAAAGTGCCAAAAAGAGCAGTCAGGAAGGGGGCCCCGACACTTGTCAATTTGTTGCAATATGGCTTACTTTTGTTCTCTTTGAACCAAACTAAATCCTATTCAACTTTGGAGGTCTTCCTTAAACCCCACTGCTTCTAACCAAACACTTCAAGATACATCTGACCCTTAATCACCAGAACATTTGTGTACAGCTCCCTTTATTATACCTAGTGGACTTGGAGGAGCTAGCCTAAGTTCACCTGTATCTCCACAGAGCTGGGCATTCAGACAGCTGGTAGGCTGGTTGCTGTCTGACCTTTTCTTGCACTCACTGAGGGGTCCTTGACATCTCCCAAGGCAGGGTTCTGGAAAGACTTACTCTGTGAAGAACTAGTCGGGAGAGCATCACAAGAAACCCTTTTACCACCTCCGAGCCTCCCTGCAGGTACTTGACTGTGCCTACCAAAGAAGAAGCTCCAACTTTTCTTTCTTCCCTCCACAATAACAGAATTAGGTTCAAGTCTTCAATGTTCCCTGAGCACCTAATAGACTGCTGCTCCAGAAAGACCCACCACCTGAACAGGCATTAAGCAGAAAGTAAAAGGTGGCCTAAGCCACACCCCCAGGAGACGGCATGACATGCTCCTCCTCCCTGTGACATCCAGATACGCACCATGCCCGGCCTCAGAGCCTCAGCACTCAGCACTTTGTTGACATGTTTGGGGTTTACAGAGAGCTTGACAGTCTTCTTGCCCCTATCTGTGATGTCCAGGCTGCTCACCACACATCTCACCAACATTCCAAGTGAGAAAAGGTCAGGCAAGTGGAGTAGGTCCTGCATAATGGTAATGAGAAAGACCGGATAGATAGATAGATGGATAGATATAGACTAAGAATGAACTAAGAATCCATTGCCCAGTCTCAGCTCAGGGACTTCTCATGCTCAAATACTCAAAGAACCCAAAGTATTTATCCACATGGAAGAGTCTATAGCTACGTGACCATCTTAAGTTTGGCATATAGCCTTCAAATACTTCTGTAAAACAGGTAGATGCCAACGAATCATCACAAGTTGTCTGGATTCACTGCCTCTATCTCATCTCCTCTTTCTGTCCTTCTCAGTCTGCTTACCTGCTAAGGCAGTAAGCTCCGTGACACTGACTCCATTTTGCAGTCCTTCTCTCACATGACATGGATTTATTGGTACTGGGGTTTGAACCTGAGGCCTCACACATGTTGAAAGCACATCCCTTAATACTGAATCAGGCCTCTTGTTCTCTTACATGAACATTTAATGTTTCCCTTTCTACCCTCTGCCCCTCCAGCTTCTTCTGACACCAAATCTCTTCAATTCAGCACTGCCTCTAGACTCTGTCTTTCAGGCTTATTCTGATTTGACCCCACAGGTAACTTCTTCCCTTTCACAGCATCATCAAGTCCTACAAATTTGCTTCTAGCCCAGACTTACTTGGACTCAGCAATAACCTGTCCCCTGGACACCTCAAGTGTACCTCAAATTCCACATAGCAGCCAAAGAATAAACATCTCTCCCATCACACCATGCACAGCAGAAACTTACAATTGGCCCCAGTACCTCTGTCTCACTATCCATGTCAAATGGATCTCACTATCCATGTCAAATCAGGCAAAGGCTGTACCACTCCAACCCTTGCTAAATCCTGGCCCTAAACTGCATTGATCTTAATGCCTATGTTAATAGCAATAGCCTCCTGAGGGGTCTAGGCATTTGCTAATGCCATTTGAGCTTATTCGATATACTGTCCACAGGATGCCCACCCCAATGAGAATATTTCAAAGACTTCATTTTGACTGCAACATCTAAAACTAATCGTTAATATGGTCTGTACAACCATGTATAATCCAGCTTCTCCACAGCTGCCCACCTTCATCCTAAGCTGCTCAACCTTTTGCTTTTCTTATGCTAACAACACTTCCCTTCCTGCTACAGCTTGACTTGCTTGAACTCCCCTCTTCCTGTACCTGGGAAACCTTCATCCTTCAGACCTCAGCTCCAATGGTATTTTCTTACAGAGGTGTTCTAGGTTCCCTAGACTTAGTCAAAAATCCCTGTATTGTTTAAAAAAATACAACCCTTGGGTCAGCAAGTTGGATCGGCAGGTAAGAACGGGTGTTGGCTCCCAGGAACCCACATGGTGGAAAGAGAGACCCGAACCTCACAGGCTGTCCTTCTGACCTCCATGTGTGCTATGGCATGTGCACACCCGCACAAAATAAATATGAAACATAAAAAAACAATGGTTTCCACGGCACCTGAATTTTCTTTTCTCAACATTTCTATTCTAATTCCAGGGGCAAGTTTCATCCAGACACCCCTTACCTCCAGAGGCTCTTCTTGGGCCACCTGCTCGTTCAGCTTCTGAGTGTAGGCATCACAGATTTCAGTCACTTGCACAAACCCATGGAGGCCATTGGGAAGACTGATCACCAGTTCCAGTTCATTCACCTCTTTCACACAACCCAAAATCCGCATTCCCTCACACAGGGACTAGAAAGGAAAACATATACAGTAACTACATACAGTAAAGCAGACAACAATGACAGCAGTTAGGGGGACTTTGTCTTTCTGTCCCAACACCAATACTAGAGATTTTATAAACAAAAGGAAAACACAGGCATGTTTATATATCCAGGCATATCAGCTATCTGGCTGAACGCCAGGAAAGGTCTTGATCAGACAGGGCTACAGTGCTGGACTGCTAGAGCTGCCAGCACACTCTACCATACCCTAGCAGCCCTCATGCAGAACACCTAGAAGACAGCATGGGAAGGAGACAGTCCACTGAAGCAATGGCAGCCTGGAGTGTGCCTGTCCCTTCTAGAGGGTACAACCATGACACAGCTTCTGGAGTCCTCAAACATGGGGGAAAGTGGGCTTTATTTTGTCAGGAGTTTGAATTTTCATGACACCAGCATCACATTTTTATATGAAATCTCTAGTTTTCTAAAGTATCACCAAGTTAAACAAATTTTTAAAATATCACAATAGAAAACAAAATATTTCTGCAGGCTAATGAATTACCCCCCAGAATAATCTATTTTCCTATTTTAAAATGAACATATATTGGAGGATGAAGGTGAGGATAAAATTTTAAGAACTGTAAGACCACACCATTGATCTGAGGCCATTTCACATCTACACAATGAATGAGCAGAGGTCAGGCATGGTTTGACATACCTTTAATCTTAGTATTCAACAGACAGAGGCAGGAAGATCTCTATTAGTAGGAGGTCAGCCTGGTCTGCATAATGAATTCCAGGCTAGCCAAAGGTTAGATGGTGTGATTCGGTCTCTAGTTCTAACTTCTACTAAAAGACAAGCAAAACTACACATATCTAACCATTTTCATGATGTTTCTTGAGATAGGGTCTTGTGCATCTCAGCGCCTGGAACTCACAGTTACAGATGACCTAACCCCGGTCCCTAAGTGCTAAGATTACAAGCATATACCACCACATCTAGTTCATGTGATGCTGAGGCTCCAACTCAGGTAGACAGAGAGTGGGGATAGGGAACAGATGGGAGGCAGGCTGACTATACACAGTACTCCCTGTACGTGTGAGATGGAGGTCCTTGGCTACATAGACAGGTCAGACAGCATAAGACCTTACCTCAAAAAACCCCCGCAACAGAGCCAGGCAGTGGTGGCACACACCTTTAATTCCAGCACTGGGGGCGGGGGGGAGGACACGTACAGACAGGCAAATCTCTGTGAGTTCAAGGTCGGTCAGGTCTACAAATCAAGTTCCAGGACAGGCTCCAAAAGAAACCCAAACCAACCAAATAGAAAGACACCAGGCGGCATTAGTTAATAAGCAAAGGAAATTAAGTTCATTTCTCATAATTTGCACTTATCTCTATAGACACATACAGAAAACATAATTGTGTGCACGTATGTATACAAGCAAAGAATGAAGGAAAAGAGGGAAGAGCACACAGACTTAAACAATGAGCATGTTAAAGAGAACACCAAGTATTACAAACCTCAACACTGAGGATTTCAAATTTCTCTCTCACAGATTTCTTGGCTTCTCTCTTTTCAGTTTTCAGTTTTTTTGTTTTCATGGGCCCTTTCTGGCTCTTCTTCCTTTTAGTGGATTCTTCTTCTGTGGAGATCTTAAGAGGGAAAAAGATTCACGGATGCAGAAGAACGATACGCAGCAGTCCTAGCTGTCACCACAGGTTTGGGGTCCTGTTACCTTGCTCTGTTACTTTACACCCCAGGCCACTCCCCCCCATCTTCATTTCTGGTGCAGTCCCAAGCCTAGTATCCAGGTGCCAACATTCCCCTTGCCCAGGGTCTGAGAAGCCTCCTCCAACTTCCCAATGTTTCTTCTGTCCTGCGTTCTTCCTCTGGTGAGCGGGGTGGACACTGGGGTTCCCTAGCTTGAGAAGCCACGTGTCACGTGGAAATGGAGCCCCGAGGCTCAGGAAAAACTCCAACGCTGTTCCACAACAAGCTTTATGCTTTCAACAAAACATATACCTTCCCTACAGCTCAGTTTCTCAGCATGGAACAATGACTTCTACTCTAGAATACATATGAAGAAATTCTCTAATACCGATGACCTAAGGCCACACACCCCTAAATGGTGGTTTCCCTTCTCTCCAGCATCAAGAGCACAAACCACTCTATGAGACTGAAGTTTAATGTAAACTTTCCTTACTAGAACTCCTTTTAAATAAATGCACAATGACTAGAACTGGGGCAAAGGAGCTCAGGAGAAGACAACTTGCCTAACATGCACAAGATCCTAGGTTTGAGCCCAAGAGCCACAAACAAAACAAAAATTCAATATCAAATCCCTTTTGTCCATCCTTAATCAACTGGCACAGACTCTCTAAGGACAAGTTACAAAAGCATTTCAACATCAAACACTAAACGTCAAAAAGAAGCCTGAGGTGGCAGAGACTCTTTAACAAGTTCAATTTCTAAAAGTGGCATCGAAGAGAAACAAACTGGAACATAACTGCTGCCAGCGAGGCTCAGTCTTCCCGGAGATGCTACCAAGTTTCAGGTCTCACCAAAGCAGCACACCACTTACATCAAATAAGTTGTCCTGTTCAACTGCCTGCTGGGAAGGTTTCTCTGATTTGTGGCTTTTTCTTGTACCCCCTCGGGGGAAGTTTTCTTCCAGGTTTGCCATGTTTGGGTCTCCTAAAGCTGACAGAAAGAATAATGGTGAGAGGTAGCATTGGGGGCAGGTTTCATAAAGGATGTGATTCATGGCAAGAGAACCTTCTAGCAAGGCACTAAACAAGTTTCAAGAGTATGTTATAAATAGTTGACATGCCAAGCTCTTGTTAACCCATGTCTTTCCAACTTTGTATGCCTCAAAACCATGAACTATACACTATGTACCATCTTCCAGGAAAGGATTCAATATGGTAAATGTTCATTCAATATTAATTATTGTAATTATGTCAGGTGTGTGCATGTGTGCATGTGTGTATATAAATACAATATGTAAGTAATTTAAAATGCAAATCAAATTATAAAGCATAAACAAAAAAGTGACAAGATTCAGTAAAGGCGGCAAGCTTCATGAGAAAGATGCTTTTGAGCTGAATGTTCAATAAGTAGGAAGCCAGGTCTGATGGGCCACGCCTTTAACTCCAGCACTTGGGAAGCAGAGGCAGGCCTAACTCATATACCAAAAGTTAGTTATCAAAAATAACTAATAATAATAAATAGGAATATAAGTAGAAAATGTGGGGGAAAAACGCTGAAAAAAACCTATTTTCCAAAACATACCAGTCATTTGCCTATCAAACAACTGTTTGAAGGGCTTCTTTAAAAACTGAACACTCAAGTAAACCACTCAATAACAAGTTACATTTTAGAAATCAACTTGGGCTCTTCCGTGGAGGATAATTAAAAAAATAAGTAGCTTGTCTTTACTTGGTACTTCAGAGACTTGGGGGAAGTGACAGAATAATGAAAAACAACATTCTTCACTCTACCGACTGGAGAGAAAAAGAACGAAGTCAAAGCAAGTAACTCAAAGGCAAGTTTTAGAAACAGAGTGTAAGGGTTGAAGAGACATCGAGCAGGACAACCATGAGAACCAGGGCTACGTATAAATGAAGACACAAGACAGGTTGGTTTATTCTGAGATACCTGGTAATAAAAGTTCAGAAACAGCGTGAGGCTGAAAGAAGTGACGACCGAGAAGAAATGCAGGATTTGGTTTGTATGGGTGCATGCGTCACAGAAATAGGGCCACTGTGCTGGGAATCCAACCCTTAGTTCCCATTTTAGACCCGATGAGACTGAGGCGCCAAAGAGCCTGGCGATCACGTGCAGAGAAGGCACTAAGGGTACTTGAAGAAAAAGGGGCATGGGTGGGGAGACCACCCATGCCGACTCAAGGGTGCGTAGCAGGAAGGCAGGAGACCCGGGCCAGGAAGCCGAGGTGGGAGCCATGAGGTCTCCTCCCTCTCGCCGAAGCTCCCGGGTCCCATCCCCGCCGCACCCGCGACTGCCTACCTCACCGACCGGTTCGAAGCGATCGCACGCGCAGGAAACAGCGCCAGCAGCCCCACGCCGCTCTCCTAAAGGCGTCAGCAGAATCCGTTCTACTTCCGTTTATGAGGGCCAGTCAGACACGGGCCGAGACAGGAAGCAGGGGGGAGGGACTTTTCATTATAGCCAATCAACGCAGAGGGCCGAGTCGCCGCGGCCAGTCCGTCGCGTGGGGGAGGGGGGTGTCTTCCGGTCGGGCCGAGCTGGTGGCTGGGTTTGTTGAAGGACATCAGCTGCGGAATTTGTGATTTGGGCGAAGGTGGGTGAGAAGGGGCTCTCGGCTTCTCGGACCGGTGACTGGGCTTCGCAGGGCTGACTAGAACCTGGCCGTTTCCCCCGTCTCGCACTAGCGAGAGGTCTTCGCTTTGCGGGGAGGGGACGGTGGGGAATGGGAATGGCGCTGGAGAAAATGAGGGTCGGGGCCCTGCGGTGGGTCTGGGAAGCCTCAGCACCGTGAGGTGCATGCGCCCCAAGGCTCGCACGGTTCGCGGAGAACCTTATATTCCATTTTCCAGTGGGAGGGTGAGACCCGTCGAGAGGGGAGCTCCCCAAGGTCATCCCACAGTTTTGGAAGCGATCTCTGGCTTCTCACCCCGTCTCTGGCTAAATTCTGTGTTTTGGCTTATATGGCCATAACTATTTGTTTTCTCTGAGCTGCAGTCAGGAAGCTAGCCCTCCCTTAACTGCGCGGCAGTCTTTGTCAAAACTAGAGTAAACGTAGAGTGGCCCTTGCGATTAACGGGTTAGATTTAAGTCTTTGTTCCGGAAGTAATCAGCTTGTGGTTCACGACCCCCCCTTCCCAGATATTTATCTCCGAAAATATTTACATTACGATTCATAACTATTAAAATGGCAGTTATGGAGTAGCAACGAAATTAATTTTATGATTGGGGATCACCACAACAGGAGCTGTATTAAAGGGCCGCAGTATTAGGAATCGGTGGAAAGGGTCTACAAAAAGCTCTTGTTTGTAGACCCTGGGCGCCTTTGAAGCGATTTTCCTTTACTTAGACCTGGTCATCTGGGCACTCCAGATAGGTGTTTGTAAGACAGGAGAATAGCAATATCCAGGAACCGATTGCGAAGCAAGGGCAACTGATCACCCTAAGCCTTTAATGAAACACCCATTTCACAGGGAGGGGGCATGGAGAGACTGGTTGTTTTTAAGAGTGGTATTGGGTTGTTTAAAAACAAGCAAAATCTGCTTAAACTTTCTAACGGAATGCTGTTTAACCATAGTAAATCTTTAAAAATAATAAATCACAGGTTCACAAGTGATCTTAGGTGATCTTTTAACTATTGTATGGCTTGTGATTTCAAGGAGAAAACATTTTAGTTCATTTATTCCTATTGCCAGGTGTGAATGGCTTATACCTTTAATCCCAAAGCTACCAGACAGATCTCTGAGTTCAAGGCCATCCTGGTTATGCAGTGAGTTCCAGACCATCTGGCCTTGCATATTGAGACCCTGTCTTTTAAAAAATAAAAAAAATCCCATAAAGGGCAGTGTTAATAAAAAGGTTCCTGGTCATTACCCCAAAACAATATTCGGTTTGTTGGAAGGTGCAGACCTATAATGCTTTAAGTCTTAATATGGCCATTGTTTGCTGATGGTGGTGCACGCCTTTAATCCCAGCACTCAAGAGGCAGAGGTGGGCAGATCTCTGTAAGTTCAAGGCCAGCCTGGTCTAAAGAGTGAGCTCCAGGACAGCCAAGGCTACACAAAGAAATCCTGTCTTGAAAAGCCAAATGATAATACCATTGTTTATCTTGCCAGCAACATGACTATTTTTCTTCCATCTAAGCTTCTTTAAGACCCCAGTTCCTATACCATGTCTTTGTTCTGAAGTCAGAATTAGTTGTCTTTGGAATACATTCATCCTTGTTCCAATGTCTTGTAGAGTGACGCTGACAGCACCTCAGCACTGGCCCACCCTGCACTGTGCCAGGCTAGCATAGCAGTCAGTGAGTTTCTGTGCGGTTTCTCGTGAGAACCCACTTCATAGCTCTAAGAAACATCATGAAGTGCATGGAAAGCATGTGCTTTCGTAGTTTAGGAAAGGGAAACTTGACAAACCATGAAGTTGTTTGTTTAATGGTGATTTTCCTGCTTTGGCTAGATTGGCCAAGGTCTGTGAAAGGGACCCAAAGAAGTTTAGATTTCCTTCACTATTCCAGTAACCATTTTGAAAATGTTCAAAATTAAGGTCTGAAATTTGTTGCAAGATCTTTGAGTATGAATGCTTCTGAAGCCCTTTGAATGGTAAACAAAGGGGGGTTGCCAGTTTCCGTAGCAACAGCACCCTTACTGTTCTCTCCTACTTCCATTTCATCTAGAACCAGCCAGCCAACCAGTCTTACCTGGTTGTCATTGGGGTCTGTGGCTCGGTCGTGGTAGGTAGGCAGTCATACATAGAAAACTTTGAGTGGTTTTAAATTCTGTGGCTTTCTGGGTTTGTGTCTGCATTTTTCATCCTTTTCCCTCACTGTCCCCTCCATCCACCCCATCTAACTCGTTATGGTCCCCTCCTTACAGCCAAATAGTGCCCCGTCTCCCTTCATGTGTATCAAATAGCTTCTTTTTTCCTCCCTCTCCTCACGCCCTTAAAATCTCTTCCTCCTTTATCAAGGTCCCCTTTCTGTTTTCGTGACTTAACACAGACATACACATACATATATGCATATATATTTAAGTCTAGGGTCTATATACAGGAGAAGATATTGGGTATTTGTTCCAAGTCTGGCTTATTTAACGCAATGTTCTGTTGTGCCCATTCTTCAGCTTGCATCATAATTTCATTTTGGGGGCCAGGCGGGGTGGTGGCATGTGCCTTTAATTCCAGCACTTGGGAGGCAGAGGCAGGCAGATCTCAGTTTGTTCGAGGCCAGGCTGGTCTACAAAGTAAGTTCCAGAACAGCAAGAGCTGTTACACAGGGAAACCCTGTCTCGAAAAAAACAATAGAAGGGGGAAAAATTCTTTCCATTTTTCTCATGGCTGAATATTACACAGCAGATACATACCACATATTCTTTATCTACTCATCTGTTGACAGACATCCAGGCTAGTTCAGTTTTGCTTGGTAAATAGTCTAGCGGTAAACATGGTAATGCAAGTATCTTTGTGGTGCTTTGATTTAGTCTTTCAAGTATTTACCGAGTGGAATAACTGGGTTGTATGGTAGTTCTGTTGTTAATTTTTTGAGAATCCGCCACACTGACTTGCACAATGGCTGAACCAGTTCACATTTGTGCCAGCACTGTGTAAGGATCCTCTGTCCCACATTTCAGCTATGTGTTGCTTTTTTTAATGCAATTTCTCACATTAAAAGAAATAAAGCTGGATGGTGGCACACGCCTTTAATCCCAACACTCTGGAGGCAGAGTCAGGCAGCTCTCTGAGTTCAGGTCAGCCTGGTCTACAGAGCAAGTTCCAGAACAGCCAGGGCTACACAGAGAAACTCTGTGGGGGAGGGGGGGCTGTATTTTCTCCAGGGATTTCCCCATATAATTATTGAGCATTAAACATTTTTCTGGTGTGTATTAAAATTACATAGAGGTTGTGTGTATGTGTGTATTAAAATTACCTAGAGGCCTTACAAGACAGATAACTGGACTGAGGTTTCTAATTCAGTATGTCTGTGGTAGGACCTGATGATCTGCATTTCTAACAAGTTTCCAGTGGGTCTTATACTGCTACTTTAGGGACCAGACTTTGAGAGCCATTGATGAGCCCTGAAATACCCAGAAGTAGAGTTGATTTTTTAGCATCACTTGGGGCCTCCTTCCATGTGGTACACGGATAGGTACACAGTTCCCTTCAGTAGCAATTGTCATTTATCAGTTCGTGTTGGATTTCTCATCTTTCCACTTTTGTAAACAGTGTTCAGTAACAAGCTGTGAACCATGTATTTCTGCCTTGTGATATTTCTGAAAGGTAAATTCTTGGAGAAATGACCCAGCTAGATAGAAGGTATATTTATTATATAATTTGACAGACACTTTAAATGTTATAGTTTACGTTCCACACAGTATTAAACTCCAGTTGTAACAATGCTTATTGTAAGTTCATAGTTTTACCTTTCTTTTCTTTTTTTCTTTCTTTTTGGGCGGGGGGCATGGCCTCATGTTTAACCTGCAACTCAAATCAGCCTGCCTCAGCCTCCCTTGTGCTGGGATTAAAGACCTGTGCCATGTCAAGCTGATCTTAATTGCTTTGTGAGGTTGACTCTCCATTTTATATTACCTGTCCTTTAGATTTCTCTTTGCAAAGACAAGTAAAATAGTTGCCAGTATTCTTCAAGAGGTTTTAGCTCCATTGTTTACACTCAATTCCTTTATCCGTTTGGGTATAAGGAGTAGGTTCCAGCTTCAGAAACCACTGTTGACTGACACAGTATCATCACCAACTGGTCTGTCTCCCATGGAAGTCCTGAGTGATTTATAGTGAGAAAAGCTGTGAGAATGTTACTCTCTTCAGTTGGTGTTTACCACTGAGAAAACGTGAAAAGCATTACAAGCTCCAACCTTCAGCTGGTCTTTGAAGTGATTTAATTCAGTGTATACTATAACACAGGATGGATAGAGAATACGAACATTAAGCTGTACTGAGTCAGAAGACACTTAAGGACAACTCTTCTCTTCCTCTGCTAAGTGCTTAACTGTTCTGGAGCACTTAGAAGAGCAATGGGGGACGGTCCTAATAAGTCCTTACTAGCTAGGCTTTTCCCACCAGCTCTGCTATTGCAATGTCAGCTGAACCATGGAGATGACATAGGTTTTGAAACTGAATTTTTATTTTCTTATGAATTACACCCAAATCAATATTTTTTTCCTTTTTTTTTTTGAAGATTGAAGTCATGGCTGGTCCTGAAAGTGATGCCCAGTTCCAGTTCACTGGTATTAAAAAGTATTTCAACTCTTATACTCTCACAGGTAGAATGAATGTAAGTATTAATTACATCTTTAAGCACTTATATCTTAGAATAAAAGAGATATGACAACTTTCATTTGCATCTTTTTTTTCTCAGTGTGTTCTGGCCACATATGGAGGCATTGCTTTGTTGGTCCTATACTTCAAGTTANAAAGTGATGCCCAGTTCCAGTTCACTGGTATTAAAAAGTATTTCAACTCTTATACTCTCACAGGTAGAATGAATGTAAGTATTAATTACATCTTTAAGCACTTATATCTTAGAATAAAAGAGATATGACAACTTTCATTTGCATCTTTTTTTTCTCAGTGTGTTCTGGCCACATATGGAGGCATTGCTTTGTTGGTCCTATACTTCAAGTTAAGGCCTAAAAAAACTCCAGCTGTGAAAGCATCATAACTGGTAAGGAATTGCCATTTTAAAGTTTGTAACTTAGCCATCTGGTGTCAAGGTTTTTCTCTTCCCTTATAAAAAATAAACTATTAGCACTCTGAAATTTACTGCATACCTGAAAGCAAACACTGGGTATAATACACCTGTAAGCTCAACTTTGCAGGTTGAAGAACAGCTTGTGCCTCTCAACACAATTGAGAGAGAGAACAAGGAGTTGGGTGTAGTGTCTCATACCTGTAATCCCTGCTGCACTGGGGAGGGTGGCGCAGCAGGATGGTCTTGTGAGTTTGAGTCTGCTTTGACTCCAAAACAAAAAAAAACACCAGAGAAAGGTATACAACAGAATGGTGTTTTCTCAGGCTTAAGTGCTTTCCCAGAGGATTATGGGACACCTACCTTTGTAAGAGGGTATGTCTTTTATGTCAGCTGGTATAGACTGGTTTTTCCTAAATTGGCATGTCTAAGAAAAATTGTCTTTTGGGCTTTGTTGAAGTACTTTTTTTTCTCTCTCACCATTTGTCTTAATACAGTTAGATGACTTCTATATTTTAGTTTTGGGAGCTTATTTATGTATTTGCACACTCACATGCCATGATACTGGTGTGGAAATATGTGAACAACTCTGGGGAGTTGGCTCGCTCCCCCTTGTTGAGGCAGGTCTCATTTCTGCTGTCATGCTGCACTGTGTATTCCCAGCTAGCTGGTGTGCACTACAAGCTAGCTATCCTGTCCTCCCCCAGTCTCTTCATAAGAATGCTAGAATTACAAATGTGCCACTGCATCTGGCTTTTTTTTTTTTTAAACAAATTCTTGGGATCAAACTCGAGTCTTCATAGTCCCCTCAGCTCAACTATAAGCTTATGTAATCTGGTCGGGCTTTGTTTTTTTGGGTTTTGAGAGAGTCTTGTTTATAGCCCAAATGGTTTCACAGTTGTAGCAATTCCTCCTCAACCGGCTGAGTTTTGAAATTACAGGCATGTGCCACCATGCCCGGTGCAGAGGTGGGGATTAACCAGAGCCTGGACAGTGGCTCAGTGGTTAAAATCAAGTACTGTAAGGATAGAGGACTCAAGTTCAGATCCCAGCACCCATGCCAGGTAGCTCAAAACTAACTCCAGGCATCTAAAACCCTTTTCTGGACTCTCATACAGAAACACACATGAAACTTGTGTTACTGGGAATCAAACCCAGGGCCTTGGCAGGTGCTAGGCTGCCGCTCTGCCTAGTGACAGTCCCAACCCTAACCTTTAGTATATGAAGTTGCAAGTATTTGCTGGGTTCTGGTAGCTTTATATTTTCATAGAATACTGGAATTTCCCCCTGAAAAAAACCCTTTAAGGTTTTCTTACAGTCCCCTTTGATCCCTTTTACCTCTCCAGAAGTCAGTAAATGTGGTGTTAGCAGCACCTGTGCAGAAAGCCAGAAGGCTAGAACTCTGTTGAATGCTTTCTTCACTTTTGTTCTGCTCTTAAAAGCTTTACCCATCTTAAGTCTGTTAAAAGTAGGGGACTATGTAGTCCAGTACATTCTTATTCCTTTTTGGATACTTTGCCCAGTTTTCTGCATGAAATTACTTCTGACTTCGGGAGGGTAGTTTATCTCCATGAAAACTTTATCTTGAATCCCAGCCCTCAGGAGGCAGAGGTTGGTGGATCTCTGAGTTCGAGGCCAACCTGGTCTACAAAAACTAGTTCCAGGACAGCCAGGACTGTTAAACAGAGAAACCCTATCTTGAAAAACAAAAAACTATCTTGAAAACAAAGTAGTAGACACTGTATCTTTCCTATTTATATGTCTGTCCTACTGACTCTTAAGAATCTGATGAATTTATAGTTTATCTTGGGGGGTTGTGATAATTACTGATTGTCATAAAAATAGAGTGGAACACATTTGTATCAAACTGTTTTTGCTGTTTTGTAGGGTCTTTCAATGTCTGAACTCATCTGTTAAGTTCCATGCCTGAAGAAGCTGATGTCAACTCATCATGTAATACTCAATTTGTACAATAAATTATGAACCTGGAAAAGCTGGTTGTCTTTATTTACAAGATATCAAAAATATAAAACTGTACAAAATGCAATAAAGGCAAAAACTGGCAGTGACTTGGTCTAAATCTCTTAGTTTTCCAAAGCAAGGCTCAGTACTGGAGGTAAGCAACTGAAATGTCTGACTTCAAGTGTACTAGGTCGTATGTAGCCATGTCAGTTGAAGTAGAGTATGGGATCTAGATCTCTTCACCTGGTCTGTAGAGTGACTGCACTCAGAACTTGCAAGGTAGCAATTGAGATGTCAGTGATGGTTGGTACTTCTAGATCTTAGGAACTGTATGTAGTTCCTACCCAGTTACATACATCCCACTAGTCATGGTGAAGGAAAGCATGTTAGTGGGTCGTTTACCATAGTGCTTGCGTGCCGTACAGTAACTTCATTTTACAGCAGACACACACATGCTCATAGAGCTCTTCAGCTACTCAAGATGGTACTGTATTTCTTAGTTTGAATCTTGAAGCAGAATAAATTGTTTAAATCAAATTGACTTCCTTTCTAAACATAATAAGTTAAAATAGCATTTGAACAGAAAAATGCATAGTTTCCACACAATCCAAAGCACCATAAATGTCCCCTCCATGAACATAATACCTCTTATTCAACTAACGGAAATTAGTTCAATGTGGTTGCTAGAGAAACGTGGAACTGTCCTGTTCAGATTTTCCAAGCAGCATACTCCCAGATCCATGTAGACAAAAACATTCTTTGTAGCTTAAATACTAATCACTGAGGTATTTGCTTTTTAGTCTCCCTTTTCCAAACAGTAGCTTCCAAAAGGTCTCTAATACCGCTGGTTTATTGCGGACTGTAAGCTCCTGCAGCTAGAACCAAGTTTCTTCGAGTAAAATGTAGGTGTACAACTGGTGTTGATTTGGTCATATATGTACCTAATAATAACTCCTGGGAATTCTCAGGTAGATTTATGTGCCCAGTGGCGGTAGTAAAGTCATCAGTCTCTAAATCTTCAAATGCTTTAATGGCATCCCATAACCGGACTGTATTATCCATTGAACCTAAAAGAAAGCCAAAGAAAATAATAATGTCCGTCACATCTAGAATCTGACATTTTCCCATGTGTACTTTGTGTTCGCCTTATTTGTTTTTATGAAAACTAAACCTTTACCCCAAAGCCATTAAAATAATTTACCTGATGCCAAAATTTCACCATCTCTACTAAACCTAAGTGAACACACTGTGTCAGTGTGGCCTTTTAATTCTCCAACCATCAAGCCATGTCCAATATCCCAAAGAAGTACTCTGCCATCTGTTGCTCCTGTAGCCAGGAATCTCCCATTGGGAGAAAATGTCAAGGAATGAATTGGTCCCTAGAAAAGAGCAAAATAAGGTTAAGTATATCTGATAAGGCCAAGACAGAACTGTAGTTTAGTGGCATGAATACAATCTTTAAAGCGTGCATGCTGCTAGTTACTATTTTGACTCTGAAAGGATCTGTGTGTGCTGGAATAAGGAAGGTGTAAGATACCTTGTGTCCAGTGAAGATCCTGACACAGTTACCATTGAGCACATCCCAGAGCCGCACAGTTCTGTCTGCAGAGCCCGTAGCAACATAGTTCGAATTTGGATGAAATCTAGTACAATTCACATCAGCAAGATGTCCAGCAAATATCCTTAAAGGCTGATAGTGATCTGTAGCCCAAAGCCTTTTTGAAATTAATGGAAAATAAGAAATAATAGTAATTAATTGAAATAAAATTTAACCCAAAAAACTGGTACATCCAGATGAAAGTCAATTCTCAATGGCACCTCCTTGCCATCTTAAGGAAAGAACAGAAGACTGGGCCTAGTTTGAGACAGGGTCTCACTATGTAGCCTTGGCTGTGCTGGAACTCAAGATATCTGCAGATCAGGGTGGCCTTAAACTCGGCCCCCTACCTTAATCTTCCAAGTGCTAGGACTAAAGGCATGTGCCACCATGTCCTGTTCTAGAGTGCTGGGATTATTTATGGGCATGGAGAGTCCTTTATTTATTTTTGGCTTTTAGAAAAAAGGTGTTCTCTGTGTAGCTCTGGCTGTCCTAGAATTCACTCTATAGACTAAGCTCTGCCTCTGCCTCCCAAGTGCTGGGATTAAAGGAATCCACCACCACCCAGTTTGTATAATATTTTATGTGCATTGGTGTTTTGCCTACATGCATGACTGTGTGAGGGTGTCGAATCCCCTGAAACTGGAGTGACAGTTCTCAGCTGCCATTTGAGTGCTGGGCATTGAACCTGGATCCTCTAGAGCAACAGCTCTTAACCTCTGAGCCATCTCTCCAGCCAGCATGTAAATTCTATGACTCTTTGTATATGCACTGCTTCCCACTTCCTAATGCACAGAAACCCATTTTCCTGTAGTTTGGGTAACTACATAGTTTCTAGCAAGAATTTCGTCTATGGAAACTTTACGATAACAGGAGACAAAAAGGTGCTCATAGTGGGAATGGGAAGACACATCTGACGTGGGGAACGTTATAAATTACATTAAAGCAGGACCCTTAGTGTACACATAATGAAAGACAGAGTAATATTCTTCCTCACATTAATTTCAAACTACGGCAATAAATGCTTATCTTCTCAAAAAGTCAGCCCTGATAGCATGAATATGAAGTTTGCTGGACTTTGTATTCCCAACAAGAATCAGTTATGTTCAGTGAATAAACCCATGAGATCACAGTGTTCTTACCGAGCTACTCGGTCATGGCCTCCTGACACAAAATAATATCCATATGGAGAAAACTGTGTGTCCCATACTGGGTAGTTGTGTCCTTTATATCCCACCAAGCAAGTAAACGTCTGAAGGCTCCAGAGTCTAACAGTTCCATCCTCTGAAGAGGAGAGCAGATAGTTCCTGAGGAGAGGAGGTGATATGTTTGCTTTCCAGAATAATTTGGTTACCTGTTCAAGTTTCTTCTCATTCTCACGTTTCAGCAAATGAGTTAGATCTAGGTATATCTCAGTGTGTGCACACATACATATGGAGATGCGCAGATAGTGCTGAGGACTGAACCTCAGGCCTTGCACATGACAGGCAGGAAATCTACCACTGAGCCCCCTCACCTGTGTGTGTGGTATGAGGTATGCATGGGCATGTTCAGGTGTCTTCCTTGAGCAATCTCCCAGATGAACCCAGAGCTTGTCAGTTTTCTCCAGAGATCCCATCTCCAGCTCCAGAATACTGAGATTACAGGAGGGCTGCCATGCCAGTCCAGCATTTATGTGGGTGCTGGGGATCCAAAATCTGGTCTTCACACTTGCATGACAAGCACTTTACCACCCACTGAGCCATCTCATCCCCACCTCTTTATTTATACTTAGAACCAAAAGCTAAAATTATTAAACTAATGTTAAAATGAAATACTGTGTCATACTATATTCTGAACATCAACTATATAAAGCTAATTATTAAAAATATATATAGTGATTATGGGGAGGGGGTCACAGTACTTTAGAAAAGAAAAAAGTAGCAAATAGTCTGATAACTCATATGTATGATCTCAGAATTTGGGAGATTGAGGCAGGAAGCTTGCTGCAAATTCAAGGCCAGTCTGGAATATAGCATGAGACTCCATTTCAAAACACCAAAATAATAATAATAATAATAATAATATTCAGAATAATAAAAAGTATGTTTACCAAGACAGTCTAAAAAACAAAGTGTGTCAATTTTGGATATTATTTCCTATCTGCATGGGCTATATTTAAAAAGAAAAGGAATAGAATGTAGCTCAGTAGTAGAGTACTAGAGTCTAGCATTCAACTAGACTCTACTACCATGCAAAATGATAATGTTCTACTTTTTCCAGGGATAAATACAAAAGTCAACTGTTTTCACTGAAATCAGACATTTCTTCAAGTAAAATGTACCATCTGGTTAAATCATTATTAAATATATTTTTTTACTCCCAAGATCTCACAAATACAGTTAAAACTCTGGTGGTTGAAAACTACTAACTATCCAAGTAGAATACAAATGATAATATGGGTGAAAATACCCTCTTCCAGTCATTTTTGCAGAAAGTTAGAAATGAAAATCAAGAAATAGCTAAACACACATGGTGCTATTATTTCAGAACATGATCTGGCTAAATTGCCCAGCTGACCTTGAACCACAATCCCCTTGCCTTAGCCTCCAGAGTAGCTGGGATTACAGGCACTTACCACCACACCCAGCTTTCTTCATTCTTTCCATTATAGACCACTAATGCTTCAGTAGACAGCTATTAATGCTATTAGTATAAGGAATTTGTGTTAAATTTTACAAAGTGCCACAAGAACAACCCAAGAATTCAAGGAATTCAACCTCTATTAGAAGATTATTCAAAGATAAAGCTAAGTTTTGAAACCAGTGTGCCCTGAATGTGCACCTTGATCCTCTAAACAGCATATACTTAGTTGCTATTTTATATACCAGTACTCCAAGATAAATTAGCAAATGAAGATTCTAAAAGATACTGAACTACAGGCAATCATGATGTTTTTCTCAAGAGTGTCTATGCATTTGCATTTTATTTCCAGCAGTTAACTTTTAAATCTCAATACTGTTTATCAGTATTTAATTTTGTTTATATTTTACCTATCCGGACTGAAGCTGGCTCCATAGACAGGCCCACTGTGACCATACAAAATCTTCAACTCACTTGCAGTTTTCTCATCCATGATTCTTTCTAAGACATCATCTGATTCTTTGTCTATAAGACTAAGATCTAAAAAGGTTCAGAAATATTATTTTAGGTTCATTCATTAAAACACTTTAAGGCAATCCCATCATAGCTCAGAACTAACATTTCAACATTTCTTCCTATGCACCAATAACCACTATGCTAAGGCCTCTAAAGTCAGTGATACATCCCCTTGTACAGAATAAAATGAACCTTCAAACAGTTAATAATCTGCTAGACCACACAGTTACTCAGAATGAGAACCAGGACTGATTCTTTAGTTTGCCTACTATGCTATATTCCATAAAAATCCTAAAACAATTTAAATGTACTATTTAGGAAAAATAGCAACAAAAGCTTTAAAAAAAATCCTGACCTTATTAGAGGTTTGGGCTTTTGTTCTGCCTTTGTTTTTGTTTTGATGAATGAACTTTAAGTGTATCAGTGTTGTGCCTGCATGTAGAGGAATGCACCAGATGCATGTGCTGAGCCCCTGAACTAGAGTGACGGCTGGTTGTGAGCTGCCATGGTGATGGGAGTCTAACCCAGGTCCTCTGCAAAAGTCAGTGCTCTGAACCACTGAGTCATTATCCAGCCCCTTGTTTTGATGTTTGAGACAGGGTCTTCATGATGTAGCTCGGTCTGCTTTGAACTTGGCACTTGGGTGTATGAATGTGAATTTGAAGCATGTATGCCATCACATACATGTGGATGTCAAAGTACAACTTGCAGGGCCCTCCCAGCCCTCACTATGGTTTTCTTAAAATTTACAGGCAAATAATCATCAGATATTAGAGTTTTAACTTTACAGAGTTATCTAAAAAGGGCTAGAGAATTGGCTCAGTGGGTGAGAATATTTAGTGTTCTTGCAAAGGACTCAGGTTTGATTCTCAGCACTCACATGGAGGTTCATCAACTTTTTAGGCACCAGGCACACGCATGGTACACAGACCTATATTCAGACAAAACATCTATACACATAAAATAATAAAAACAAATCTTAAAGCCAGGCAGTGGTGGACCACACCTTTAATCTCAGCACTTGGGGAGACAAAGTCAGGTGGATCTCTGTGAGTTCAAGGCCAGCCTGGTCTACAGAATGAGTGCCAGGATAGCCAGGGCTACACAGAGAAACCCTGTCTTGAAACCTTATTTCATTCTGCCTCCCCCACCCCCCCAAAAAAAGGGTTGTCTGACCTAATCCCTTCATTCTACATAGGAAAGAACTGAGGGCCAACCGGTTAATCATTGCCAACCCCAACAGTTCTTTCATTATTGGAAATGTTATCTTAGTTTGGTGTTTGTTTTATTTTCAGACAGTTTATCTAAGTTTTGCAGGCTGGCCTTGAATTCTCCCTGCAGTCCAGGCAGTCCTTGAACTCACTCTCTTTATTTTAAATTAGTGTATGTGATTATGTGGGTGCACACATGCCTAGCACATGTGTGAGGTCAGAGGACAACTTTTGGGAAGCAGTTCTCTTCCACATGTGAATTCCAGGAATCATACTCAGGTCATCAGGCTCAGCAGCAAGTGCTTTATCCTGGTGAGTCATCTCACCTGCCCAGTTCTTGAATTCTCAATCTTCCTGTTTCATCCTCCTAAGTAGTTTATAATCACAGGCCTATATCACCAGACACAGCTGGGAATGTTACCCTTGAATTCAAGTGAAATCAATTCTGCAAAGATCACAACTTCCTATCTACATTCCATGGAATCAAACAGATATAATTTCAAGTTTACACCAATAAGTCATCTCAGTTACCTGATGCTTGTTTGACACTACGAAGCTTTTTAGGTGTCACAGACCACACTCTGACAGTTGAATCTGCAAAACCTCCAGCAATCAGACTGGAATCATCAGTGACATCCACTGCAGTGAGGCCCTGACAGTAAACAAACAAAAAAGGGCATCTGAACACATGCACATATAAGCAAAGTTAAATGCACCCTTGTATATATAAACATACACCTACATATAAGTATATACATATAATAATTAAGAGTAGATCATTATGTAGGGGACACAGGGAGAGATGAGAGGCAGAAGGGATATACATGCAGTGCTCATAGATGAAGTTCTCCAAAAAAAACATGCAGAACTAAAAATAAGAATATCTTCTGGGAGGTGGTGGTGCACACCTTTAATCCCAGCACTCAGGAGGCAGAAACAGGCAGATAGATCTCTGAGTTCAAGACCAGCCCAGTCTACAGAGTAAGTTCCGGAACAGGTTCCAAAAATAGAGAAATTCTGTCTTGAAAAGCCAAAAAAAAAAGAAGTTACATTCTGTTACAGAATATTTGTTTAACTATGCAAAGATGTGTTACATTTGTTTATGTTGTGAAATATTTTTTAATTTTTAAAAAATTTTAACTATGTTTAAAGAAATGTATTGCATTTGTTTAACTATGTAACAATATGTTGCTGTTTTACCTTGCCTGCCTAAAGAACCTGACTGGTCTAAAGAGAAGCTGAACAGTCAATAGCAAGGGAGGAGATATAGCGGGACTTCTCAGTAGAAGGAGGGATTTACCAGGGAAACACCAGGGGCCAGACAAACAGACATGGAGGGAGCAGGAAAGTAAGATATACAGAATGAAAGAAAGGTAAAAAGGCCCCTGAGGCAAAATGTAGATAAATAAAAACAAGTTCAATTAAGTGAAAAAAAACTACTGGGACAAGCCTAAGCTAAGGCCAAGCATTTATAACTTAAGTAAGTCTCTGTGTGTTTATTTGAGAACTAGTTGGTGACCCAAAGAAAATTTCAACTACAACGTTCTCCAATAAAACCCAATGTCTGAAGGCACAAACATGAAGAGCTCACTTTTTGCCTCTGTATTTGGAGTACATAATAGAAGTGTTAGTAATTCCTGTACTTTACTAAATACCTCATCCTCAGCAGTCCATTATAAGAAGTCAATTAAAGACACTTAGAATTAGTTAAAAATGTCAACTTTATGTTAATACTTAAACCAAGTTCAAAAGATGAGCCAGATAAGCTTCCTCAGAGGTTAGAACTCCAGTCAATCATCAGGGGTCAAGTATAAGCAGGATTCCGGCTCTTGCAAGCTGCTAAAGGCTTTGAAACTCAGAAGACATCTATCTATTTTGGCCAGTGTCATTTTCTTCTTCTTCTTCTTCCTCATTTTTTTTATTCTTTTAAGACAGGGCTCTATTTTATAGCTTTGACAGTCCTCGACAAAGCTGCCCTCAAACGCAGAGACCCACCTGACTGCCTAGAATGCTGGGATCAAAGGCATGTGCTACCATACTGGCTTTCCTTTGTTTCCCAGTTAAATAATGCCAAGAGTTTAAATAATAAAATTCCATGTTAGTTACTTTCTCTCAATGGTAAATCACCATTTTATCTACTTTTCTGGAAGAAATTGTTCAGTTATTTTACTAACCTGGTAAGCATTAAGGAATGTGTAAAAACAAATGGAGGGTAAGCAGTCGGGCCCAAGGCGCACTCGTTTGGTGGTTTCTTTCATATTCATTATTTTGTCCAGTTTGTCTGAATCTTTCAACTCAGGGAGAGGGATTCTGTAAGAGAAACAGACTAAGAATCACTCTGAATATTAATAAGCTTCAGCCCTCTGTAACATAGCTTTCACCTCCACATAAGTTGCTTCCCTACCTGTTTTGAGGTGGGGCATTGGGATCTTGTTTCTTGCTTTTAGATCCAGCACTATCCTTTTTAGGCTTCTTCTTTTTAGGCTTTCCTTCTTCATTTTCTCCTTCTTCATCCTCATCATCCAAAGGCACCTCAATTTCTGGTTCTTTTAATAAACCAAAAAATACCTACAAGTCAAAAGAATCAACATTTTAATTAACTTTTCTTTAGTGTATTTGGCTAAATCATTTCTCTTTTTAGGCTCTCTTGCAGCTACAAATTACCACATAACATAGCTCTAACCAACAGATATTTATAGACGTACACCACATAAAGTTTTAGTTAGAAAAAAAGGGCAAGCTGTGCTTGGTGGCATACGCCTTTAATCCTAGCACTTGGGCAGAGGCACGTGGATTTCTGTGAATTCAAGGCCAGCCTGGTGAACAAAGAGAGTAACAGGACAACCAGGGCTACACACAGAGAAACTCTGTTTCGAAAAACCAAAAAAAAGGGGGGGCAAAAAACTCACGTGTTGTCCTGGTTTTAAGAAACTTAGTAGATCTCTCAATGTGGCCCCTACCCCTCCCTGGATTCAGCTACTATGCCATAGTAGCCATTTGAGTGTGTTTGTACATGAACACACACATACATACATACATGCATAGACATGCATGCCACATTCTAAATGTGGTGAGCCAGGAATTAGAAGCCAAGGGATACAGACAGCACTTTGAAACTATTATGCTGTTCCCCCCAAAAAGACCCTGTCTCAGCTGCTGTAGTTAGGGCTGTTACATGGAACCATTCCCAAACCCTTACATACACTAGAACAGCACATTTTAAAAGCAGGGGAAGGTTATTCTCAAGTATAAATTATGTAATGGAAACCCTACGATTTCCAGTCCACATTATCTAGTTCTTAGGCTGACTCCCATACCTTTGATTTGTTTGCTTCTCGCTTAGCCTCTCCCGCGAGACTTCCCACCATGGCATCTATCTGTTGCTTACTACGAGGCATCCCATCAAAGATGTCAATGTAGAGGTGCTCCTGAACTATGTTCCATATCTGATTGTTCTGTTTCTCCTGAAGATGCCGCTTCAAGAGTTGGTAAGAGTCACGGGAAATACGGAGAACAAATTTACTTGTTCGAAAGTCCAGCATGGTTTCATTCCCTTTCATATGCTCCTTTTTGGTAAGACTAGATAATACTCGTAGGTCATCCTGGTAATAACATTCCTGATCTCCATGGAACCTGTTTTAGTGATTTTAAAAAGTTATTTTTCAGTGTGTCATTAAGATAATATTTCTCCTCATACATTTATAAACCATCCCAGAATAATCTGTAATTAGTATATAGTAAGATATATTTACAATATAATAATGTAACTATATAAATAACCCTGACTTAGGCTGTAAATAACTAATAATATATTTTAAAATGATTATAATTCAGTTTCTAAACCCACCCTTAAAAATGACCAATTTCTCTAATGAAATGTATCATAAACATTTCAAGATAAAGTTTTGAAATAAAGCAGAGTGAATGAAACATTTGAGTGGAATGTAAAGCCCACCACTAGTATGTATTTCTTTTGAAAACCATCTTTGGTAATACATAAAAATGTCAGAACCCTTGCTTTACTGAATTTTGTGTTTTCTCAAAACCCCACTCTTAAAAAATTTTTATTATAGAACATTTCAAACATAATAGAAAATAATATGCCTCAGAAATAATCAGTACATTGATTCTCATAGCCTAAACATTTCAATTACTTCCTATGTTAAGACATATTAAACGTCAACTAAAGAACAAATATTGGCACTGAACAATGAGCACTTTCATAATTTCACTATTCCCAAGGCAATGGAATAAAGCCTTCAGCCTTGGTATAAGTTTAAATATACTTTTGTTTTACCCTCATTAGGCATGGGGTCAAAGTAGACTGTAATGGAAGCAGAGACCCTTTTATGACAGCCCAGCTTCCCACACAGGAAGATGGCTATCTCAGGAGACTGAAAACAGGACTACTAGAATAGAAATTTTGTGATCAGCCGGGGGAGGCGGGGCTCAGGCTGTTTGCTCTCTGTCCCTTCAGCTGGGAATCTGAGTTTAATAATGAATACAAGAGCTAAGAGTCTGCTGCTCCCCTTTCAGCATCATCTTTGTTACAGGACGAGTCCTGGCTTCGCTCAAGCGCTCCCCTTTGGTCAAGTCGACCCTGCCTCCTTGACATCTGAAACTCAACACCTTCCTGGATTTCCTCCTTTTTCTCTTCCCTTTCCTTTTCTAGATCTTATACTTGGTTGTTAAATGTTGGAGCTCTTCAAACCAATGTATGGCTTTAGTGCCTCCTCCCCTCACAACTTCTTTATAGGGGGTGGGGAACCGGGTTACATTATAGAGGGACAGAGTGATTATTAGCTGACCAGTCCTGGAGGTAATGGTTCTTTTTTATTTGTTTATTTTGGTTTTTCCAGACGGGTTTCTCTGTGTAGCTCTGGCTGTCCTGAAACCCACTCGGTAGACCAGCTGGTCATAAACTCAGAGATTCACCTGCCTTTGCCTCTTTAAGTGCCAGGACTAAAGGCATGTGCCACCAAGCTGGGCAAGGTTATTGGTTCTTAATGGGCTTTTAAATTAATCAAAAGAACATCTGAATTTGGAACTAAAGATTCATTCCCCTACTTGACAGGGGTTTCTGTCAGTAAAGTCATCCTTATCCAGACAGACCAGAAACC
This sequence comes from Ellobius talpinus, assembly GCA_001685095.1. Classification (NCBI taxonomy): domain Eukaryota; kingdom Metazoa; phylum Chordata; class Mammalia; order Rodentia; family Cricetidae; genus Ellobius; species Ellobius talpinus. The sequence goes on along the minus strand of LOJH01000302.1, from coordinate 5,134 downwards.
TGGATTATCAATTATACCTCACTTCATAGCTAACCCATCAAGTGTTGAATTAGTCTACTTTCCACCTACACCCACAGACTCTTGTTTCTCAACAGGGATGCTACTAATATATTAGGCAGGGCAATTCTCTGCTAAGTAGGACTTCCTATATATCCTATAATTATTATCCTTCTCTCCTTCCTTACCAGTTATTATGGCAAACAAAAATGCCTTGAAATATTTACAAATGGTCGAAGGGAAAAAGGAGTATCACCTCCATCAAGAACACTTAATAATGGGCTGGAGAGATGGCTCAGAGGTTAAGAGCACTGCCTGCTCTTCCAAAGGT
>LOJH01000301.1:77285-90716 GCA_001685095.1 Ellobius talpinus | reverse complement strand
GAGAGAGAGAGAGAGAGAGAGAGAGAGAGAGAGAGAGAGAGAGAGAGACCAAGCTGCTTCCTCTGAGTGGTTTTCCAGACCCTTTTCTTGCTGGCCTTTGGGAGGTAGGCAGTGTGAGCAGAAATGTTAGGGATTTGAAACTCCACCTAAAATTGTCCGATTTCTCTTTAAAGTTTCCTTAAAATGAAAATCTTGTACAGTTAAAAAAAAGTGAGCATAGTAGTTCCAAATGCACGACTCGGGAGAAAATGATGGTCTCTGTTCTTCCGGCCTACATTATGCATCCAAGCTACCAATAGAAAAACAACTAGCTTTGGTTTACCACAGAAAGTGGTAAATCAGCAATATAATCTATTAGATGATACCAGCCATTCATAAGAATTGCTTAAAGTTCCCTGTTCGTCAGGCACAAGACAGGTTCTTACCCTCAAAGAACTTACCATTTGGTTGAGAAGCCCAGACTTGACTTGATCTGAAAGCAAAGGACACAGGGCAAGGCAAGGTCTAATTAAGTGTTAAGCAACAGGTGAGGATGTTAAGGCATCTGAGGGATCGGAGGAGAGGAAAGATCACCAAGGGCTAAGACTGACAAGAGACTATCTTTTCATTAAATTATGGAAGTGGTGTCATATTAGGAAGTTGTTAAAACCGCTGCTGATTTGTCATATTGGGCACTCCCACAGTTCTCCATGGCTTTCCAACCGGTAGCCATTCCAAAGCATATACATGAACGATTAAAGGCTAGCAGAGAACTTTTTTCCTAGCTCCCTGAATTTGCTAATGAGGAACAAAACTACATCTTTTGGTGTTAGATGACATGCACAAAAACTGAGCATACTTCACTTGAGGAATTTAGCAAACAAGTCAATAGAACGCGGCCATGATTTTGGGTATGTGTTTAGGTTTCTAATGAGCCTTTTTCTTCCACCAAAACCAGTTTTTAAGTTTAGGGGGGAGGGGTAAGACACTCTCAACAATTCATTTTCAATTAATAGGTTGTTTATTTGTGCAGTCCATTTTTCCTTTTGAGAAAAGTGGTCAAGCGAGGTGTAGTGAGTGACTCATGCTTTTAATTCTAGTACCTGGGAGGCAGAGGCAGGTGGAACTCTTAAATTTGAGGCCAGCCTGGTCTACTGAACAAGTTCCAGGACAGCCAGGGCTACACAGAGAAACTCAAAAAACAAACAAACAAAAGAGAAAAAAAAGAAGGAGGAGGAGGAAGAGGAGGAGGAGGAGGAGGAGAAGGAGAAGAGAGAGAAATAGAGAGACAAATGACCAGGAAAGCAGCAGCTATAGTCTCAAAACCGGAAAAGATTGCTAACTCCTAAAAATGGGGAAGAGGACATCCAGCATCCTTTAGAAGGAAGCAGCTGAATAGCAACTTTACCTTTGGAAATCATGAGTGCATTTGCATTCTTGCTCTTAAAACACCGTTTACTTTATAGTTTGGCAGTGATCCTGGTACTTCTGTGTTTCTTACCTTTCTGTCTGCAGAGCAGGCAGCCAGAGCTCAATTAGATTTGTCATATAGGAGCTTTAAACTACTAAAGCAGGGGCATGTCTCACCTTGTGTTTTGAGTAAGTTTTATACAAGTTGAGAGGGCGGCCGTAAGCATTCTTCTTTCTATACTTAATTGTATTCAGGATCCTTCCAAGAAATGTCAATTATGTCCCCAATGCTAAAGGGGGGGCACACAACAGTTGTATGAACAGGCAAAAGAACACCCTCTGACGTCTCCCGAAGGGGAGGAAACCTGAAATAAAGTGAGGTAATTAAATACGGCCCTGGAGAAGTCTTCCTAACGTTCTAATCGGGACTTCCACTGTCCAAGTGTGTGTGCGCTTTAGTTTTCGATTCTTCCAGGTTCTGATTTTGCATTTCTAATAAAAGTGAACTGACAGAGCGTGAAAGAGTTCTAAGGAGCAAAACAAAGCGAGAGAGCGAGCACGCTTCTGGTGTGCCAAGATTAATCAATATTCCGGAGAGCTCGGGCTCCCCCTCCTCCCCCTGCTGTTTTCATTTCCCCACTCCCCCTTTCCCCAGCCCAGGCTCCGCCCCTTTTCTTAAGTTGCCTGATAGTAAGTGGCGGTTTCCGAGCACACGCATGTTGTCAGGGCTAGCCTGCCCCGCCGCTCGCTTGCTCAGCTATTACTCGGAGCTACCTGCTGGGAAATTCACCTTGACACTGCCTGGGGTGTCTTCCACCCGTCGCATAATCAGAAAAGGTAAGCGCAGCCTCCTATGTTCTGCGGGGCTCAATTTCGTGTCCCATTTTTCTGTTCGCCGAGCGGCGGAGTAAAGCTAGCCATGTTAGTAAGTAAGGTCCTGTTAGGACTGAGAGCCGCCAGCGTGTGCTAATTAGCCGAGCCCAGTCCGCTCTTGATTTGAAATTCAGTCGTTCAAGGTGGACTCGGGGTAAAGGAGGTCCGAGACCTAGAAATGAAATCAAGATCGAGCTGGTGTATTTTAAAGGGAACTGACGGGTTAAGGACATCAGAACTCAGAGTTGTTTTTTTTTTAAATCTGGACTCTCCTCTCTCCATTTCTTCCCTACTCTCTAAGCTTTTAATCTAGTGTAAAGTCTTAAACATATTGCAGGTCTTACTATCAATGACCTCAACCTGCAATTTTATTTAAAAGTCAAACTGTTAAGTCTTATTTTGCACCCTTGGATTCACCGAAAGCCTGCTAGTGCCTGGGTTGCAGCTGCCTCCCTCCCAGACGCACACGCTGGCTCTGGCTTTGCCAGATACACACATCCACAGGCAAAACTGATCATCGCCAAAGACTAGGGATTAAGAATCTTGCACAGCATCGGGAGGAAGCCCATGATTTCCAGCAAGGAAAATGGTTTAGCCGTTTGTATTTGAATAACCCAAGAGCACTTTAAAGAAACCAGAAACCACACGCTGTAATGTTTGGAATGAAAACTGGATTCTCTCATCTGTTGCAGAAATCCTAAATTTCAAAAGATGGTCTCCTTGGAAGACTCGTGTGACTTGCGGGTTTGCCATAAACACAAATGTGGCATTATGCTCTTACTTCTAATAATATGAAAACGGATTATGATTTCTGATAATATAGAGATGTACTTAGGGCAGTGTGCTTATTTCATGGAAAAAGTTACCCTGGAAAAGCCTCAAAAGCATTTCTACTGTCCCCTGGGCACTTATGTTCCTTTTATGACCGTATTTACAAGTTAATCTGTTCATATTTCTTAGTGAAATTAATAAATAAAACCAAAGAGTCACTACGTATGTCAATGACCACATGTCAATATCTCAAACACCTCAGTTCTTCTTATTGACATAGTTATGTCTTCACCCACATACAAGACATGAGTTATCAAGTGGAATTTTCTGTGCTCAGTTCAACTGGGCATTTATTGGGTGCGTGGATTGTGCAACGTGCTTGGCTAGGCTCTGAGGAACACAGTAGAAATGTGGGTGCTTGGTCACATCCAACTCTGAAGAACCCCTTACTCATTGAGGGGAAAGAGCAAACTGGAAATTGGAACACAACTCTTTGCTCATCTACTCTAATTGTATGTCCATCTTATATACACAGTCCAATAAAATAAACACAATCTAGCCTGATAGTGTAGCTCTCCAGCCTTCAATTTCTAGTTCAATTTACCCAGTGCCCATCTCGGCATGAGCCAACATTGATTTCTCAGCCCGGGAGTCTGTAACTCTTGTCTCCTGTTCTGTTCTAGTTGTGTTCTCTAACACCGAAGAGGAGATTTCACTTTCTGGGGACAATTTCAAGACACTGCCGTACAAGGTCACGGTATTCCTAGAAAGATAAAACATGACCAAAAGCAATGGAGAAGAGCCCAGGATGGGGGGCAGGATGGAGAGATTCCAGCAAGGAGTCCGCAAGCGCACACTTTTGGCCAAGAAGAAAGTGCAGAACATCACGAAGGAGGATGTGAAAAGCTACCTGTTTCGGAATGCTTTTGTGCTGCTCACTGTCACCGCTGTCATTGTGGGTGAGTCATCAGACCAAAACCAAAATGACAAAAGCCTGTATCCTGTTTCTGCGGGACCTCTGAATGCCCAGGAGTGTTATCAGATAGATTGATTGTAGGTATTCAAATCGATAGTTCAGGAGCTCCTCTGCATTTGAAGAGGTTTCCTGCCCTCCCTTCCTCCCACAAGAAAAAACAGTTGGTTAAGAGTCATATATGCTAATCAGAAAGAATTGTTGATAAGCGTTAAGTACATCCATTGATCGTGTAGATAAGATAAATAAATGCTTTCCCAAGTCATGTGAGGGTAAAGACGTGATTATTGAATCATTAGGCACGAGTAGTTAAATACTAACAAAAACAAATCTAAGCAGGTTAGACATGGCCAAAGAAATATAATTCTTATACAATGGCCCTTTTTATACAATTATACAATTATACAATTTATGCAATTAGTGTACCCAAGGCAAAATCGTGAACCTCTGGTAGTAAGTATATCCTAGCTGGTGCCGACCTGAAGCTAAGTATCAGTGCTTAAAATTGGAAGTCAGGTCTGCCCTGTGTTTGCATGCTCTCGTTCATCGACTTGGGAAGGTAAATTGGGAAAGTGTTAACACAGGTCTCATTCATTCATTGCCTCATAGAGCCTGCCATAGCTGGCTACATCATTTTCTAAATATTTCAGTCCCTTACTAATTTAGCATTGGTTGACGGCAATGTGTATTAATAAAACTTCAGTCTATTTGGTTTAAAGCTATTTGAAGTTTTAGTTTATTACTTATAGACAAAACAGTTCTTACCTTAAAATACAGATGAAAATAATAACTATCTGAAATTTTTAATGAAACCAGTTTAGGCATCCTTAGGCTGGAAACATAAATCAATTACTAAGTCCTCAAATAAATTTCTACCAATTTGCCACCAAAAGACATTCATGTAAAATTTTAATTGCTGCTTTGTAATCAGCCAAGAAATCCTTAAATTTTAAAGAATGAATGACTTCATAAAAATTAAGAAACTTGAATAACATATGGATATAACCTTGTCAAGAGAGTTAACTTTATGAGTGACAAAGAGAAATACTGCCAGAGAGAAAAGTTTGTCATAAACTTTTAGCCCATTTTAGCACGTTTGGCTCTTTTCAGTGATTGCTAATTAGTGACTTTCCGGTTCATTATAGAAATACTCCAGGTGGCATGAACTGGTTGAGCCAGAGAAATAATGGCTTTCCTCAGTGGGTTCCCAGCTTTGATTCCAGTCCAGGAAGAAGAGTCTTAACACACACTGTGCCCTGGTCCTGCGAGTCAAGACAAACTGCAATGTTCTTGTCTCCCTCATTTTATGCTCTGAATCACAGTTGTTGTCAAGCCAAGAGACAGCCTAATACCCAGATTGTTTACATGAACTAGTCCAGCTACCTTCTGGGAAGGTTCCGTGTGCTCTCGGCTCTCGCTTGTGATGGCGGGTATGATACTACGGACATCCCCGGTTTAAGGATGCAAACTTGTCAGAGACCAGGCAGTTGTCCAAAGTCACTATGCTAGAGAAGAGAAATGAAGTCAGCCTAGTGCCAGACACCGTCCTCAGAAGTAAAGACCCATCTTACCTTTGCTATGCTGACTACAGACTTGTATGAGAAACGCTGAGGGAAATGTCACGTGATGTGGAGGCCCGTGAGGCAATACTGTTGCTAATGCTGATGCAGCATTAGCACTCTACCATTTGATTGGTTCAGTTAAACTCAAGGGAAAAATGATCATTCTACAATTAAGTCTCACCCCTCACACCCAATTAATAGATAACCGCTTGCGTCGCATGCTATAATATGTATGGAGCTCAGGATGTTGGAGAAAAGACAAAATGAGCTATTCAAAATGGCGTTCTCAACAACCAGAGTTCAGTCAGTGTGACGAAAACATTTCCATTAAAGAACAGAGGAATGGAAAGGAGTAGAACATGAGCCTGGAAGTCGGAATAATAGAGAAGGAAGTTGCTAAACACAGAGAAATAGTCTCGCTCCTAACAAGAAAATGCCAGGAATTAAGGGTCTATTTTCTCTAGGGCTCTCGCTTCCTAGCCCAGTGGGGCCTTTCCTCAGATTTGTGAGAACTGCAGTCCGACTTGGCGGAGCTGGAGTAGACGAGTTGGCTGGATGCCCTCATGGTTGGCTTTACTAGTGGAAACTGAGGGGTTAGAAGCAGTAAGGAGGCACCAACAAAGAAACACAAAAGAGCTCATTGATAGTCAGAGGGACCACCAAGTTCACACCAAAGGTCCTGAATAGCAAACAGACAACTTATAAGCAAACAGATTTAGGAAAAAAGGAAGAAGCCGTTGACTATTTTTTGGTAGGTCTTCCTCGGAGGGCCCAGTCGAAACAAGGCCTCCACTTGTCATTGGAGCCCGTGTCTATATTAGCCTTAAGCAAGATAATGGGGAAGGAATATGTCTGGACATCAGTTCTTGTGGGGAAAGGAGTCAAGACAGATGCTAGCAAGTGAAAAGGAAGAAGTCATTTCCCCAACATCTGACTAAGAACCATAGGGTTTAGTTTCCAAATTCTTAGGCATTGTCAGCTTTCACGAAAAGATGCTTAAAAGTTTATCCATTTTGTTTCATCTTTTTTTTCTAATAAGGTGAATATGCACTTAATCTGAAATTGAAAACTAGACAAAAATATTGCGGACTACAGATAGAGTCTTGTGAATTCATGACTTCGGGATAAAGCAGAGAATTGTAGTTATTTTACCATCGTGTCCTCTGCAAGTATGAGCATGTGCAGTTGGGTACCATTTCTAGGCAGGGGCAAGGTGTGAACCTGTTGTGCCATGACAAAGCCTCATAAAACCAGGGGAAATTGGCAGTGTGGTAGAAGACAGCAGCAAGCACCAAGTCCCTTTGGAAGGGTTTGTGTGGAAAGCCTTAGACAGCATGTATTTTCCTGGGCCACTGCAGACGTTTGTTTGACAAAAAGAACATAGTAAGAAGGGTGACTGTTTCCCTTCTTCTAGAAAGCACTTTGTCATTCCCAACTGTGGTTAATTATGTTAGAGTGACCTCACATCTTGCTAGAAGAAAGGAAAAGTTCTTTATAAAACGGAAGACACCGAATGTGACCATTACAAGGGAATGTGCTTTCACAATAAAATAACTCACTGTTGGTCTTGCTGTGGACACGTACACACACATAAAGTAAGTTGGCATCAGCACAGCCTTTACCTGAGTTTGAAAGAAAAGAAAATATATTGACTACATTTTTATAAATCATTTCCTTCCATTCTCTTACTTCTTTTGGCAATAAACTTAAGTAGACAAAAATTCAGTGTAATCCAATAACATCTCAAAACAATGACCATTGTAGATGCCTCTTGGGACAGGTGCCTCTTGGAATGGGTGTCTGGAGAGTTAGATGAAAGGTATATTACTTTTCTCTGATTAAGTGTATAGTTTGAATTTTGTATCTCACACACACACACACATATATATGCTATAGAAATATATATACTACTGACTATTGCCTTCTCTCTACTAAAGTAATAAATTAAATTACTTATATAAAAATTCAATGTTATTCACCAATTTAACAGTCACTGAAGGTTGCATATTTGGTTCTATGCCTTGCAGTGGGTTTCCCAGATTTTGGGTAGTTTATGGAGAGAGATGGATGAAAAGCAAGATGAAAAACGAGTACACAAGAGCCAAAGGTTGTAATAGAGAAGTTTGTAATCTGAACCTTTAAAACAAGATAGCATGCACATTTTGTTACAGTAGATGACCTCTTTGTCTGCTGGCATCCTGGAGGTTCCGTTTTCTCATCACACCGCCCTTGGGAACCCTAAAGGTACCATATTAATAGTAACAGAGTTTGAGCTTTTGATAGGAAATGTATCTGGATTCCTACAGTAGTTGTATTACTCTATACCTGTGTGATCCTAAACAAAGTATTTAATCTCTCCAAGGCTTGGTGTCCCCAGCTTTCATCACAGTCAGATTCAGCTCACAATGCCAGCCACCTCGCATGCTGGTTGCCACATCCTCCTCTGGATTAATTTTGCTTAAACGTCACACCAGGGAGGGAAGCACCTTTACCCTCTTGTTTTATAGATGAAGAAACTAAAGCACAGACACTCAGTGTGGATGCATACTGAGGATTCTAGGCAGACATAGTGGCGCACACCTGTGGTCACGGCATTGAGGATGCTGGAGCCAAGGATCACTTGAATCCAATAATCGGAGAGCCCATCACACGCATGTGCATACACACACACACATTCTCTCTCTATGTCCCCACTCTGGCTCCAGCTTCATCCTGGTACTCACACTGTTTTGTGTGTCTGTGTGCCAGTCCCAGCTCTCAGGGATGGTTCATCCTGTTTTGTTGTTAAGTTAACCTAAGACCTGCGCTAAGTTCTCCTCCATGTGAGAAATGAGGAGAAACAGATCTCTAGAAAGGTCATTCATGAGACTTGATGACTAAATGAAAGAGGATGGTGGCCTTATTCTTCTGTGACCAAGTGATAGAATACAAGGGTTAGAAAACAAGAGAAAGGTCCAAGAATCAGAGTGTGTTGCAATAACAAGCTGGGCTTCCGTTGAGTTGAAGGCAGAACGCACCTACTGGGACCAGGCCATGGAAGGAGTTCACTTTTGGAGGACATTCCTACCTATCACATTGTGGAGGATAGGGATGGCTTTGGATGACAAACTAGTAATGAGTAGTGCATCAGGTCATCATTCCGCCTAAGTGTGGTCCTTCGTACCTGAAAAGCTGTCACCTTACAGAAAGGCTGCTATGTATTCTGTTCCTCAGACACCTGCACTGTTCAAGTTGGCTGGGTGAGCCAAATAGATGAAGCCACATGAATACAATATGGTTTACTGTCAGCTAGAGGGCCGGAGAGACTGCTAGTGAGACCACACTGGTCACCTGCTTGAGTCATGGAATGGGCACAGTTTGATACCCGCTCTGCTTCTTGAAGCCCCCCACAGTAGGCATCTCCACACAGGCTGAACAAGAATCCAAAGAATAGTAAACATGTTTTAGGCTCTATGGTTTCTTCAACACTTCAGAAAGCTGGGAAGAATGGTAGCCCTGGCAAGCCCTCCCTTGGAATTACCAGAGGCACCTATGCTGCTGTTTATCAGGGACTGTTGGGGCTGAGGCCTGGGGGAAGGAAGCCATGGATTTATAGTCCTTGCTCTAGAGAAATAACACAGGGATTGGGAGGAAGGGCTGAGTCTGCACACGCGTGCGCGCACGCGCACACACACACACAATCAGAAGCAGAACTACAGAAAGATTATTGGGGTTGACGAGGCAACTATCTGGCACACGTGCCAACTACACCCAGAACCTGTCACTGTCTCCCACATTCTCCCAAAGCATTCTAGGACACCAGCTTTGCACTGATGGATGGTCCTATGCACAATAATAGAGATCAAAGTTCTGGCTTCTGGTGTCACACAACCTAGGTCTATAGCCCAGTTTCTGGATCTGAGCCTCCATTTCTTTACATATAAAAACTCTCTGCCTGGTTCTATATCTGTGATCGGCCTCATGCAAGCCACGAAACCATAAATAATTTTGCTATGTGTTTGACTTAAGTGAATCCATAGGAAACACAAAGCTTGTGTTCTGCTTGCTTGTTGCCATGGCAAGGATCCATTTTATCCACTGGTTTGGTGCTTCTCATGGGCTAGCAAAGCCAGACCCAAGGATTTAGGAGAACGAACGTGGGGATGAGAGGAGACACTTAACCTGGTTTAGGCTGAAGGGATGTGGTTCAGATTTCCTGGCTGAAGAAGAGAGAGAAGAGAGCAGAGACTTGATATCTGTAAAGGGCTTTGAGAGGCAGAAATGAAAGCCATTGAGTGATACAGTCATGATCTGATCCTTTCCACCATGGCCTCTTGAGCAGAACCAAGAGAATCCCCATGTAGCCATTATCAGAGAACAGATTACCCAATGATGGGAATATCTGGCTGGAGGTGACTCTCTCAGGAGAGCAGGTCATTGCTGGGTTTTTAATTGAGTGCTGTTTTTAATAAATGTGTCATACACAAGAGTTTTATTCATGCCATCTGAGGCCTACAGGAGGACGAGCTCACACACTCCCCGCTCTTTGTTTTCTCCAGTATTTTTGTCTCTACTGCTCATCAGAGTTGGCACTGGCAGGAGGAGCAGCGCTGGCAAGAGAAATGTTGCTGCTTCCCTAGAGAGTTGGTCAGGTTATTTTGAAGTGGAAGACGAAGACTTGATGTTCTTAGATTATCTCGGGGTTTACTTTGCTATGTTTTTCTTGTTATTAATTCAGATGTAGAGAAAACGGAGCAAGCAATTTCTAATTTTCCTTCTGAGTGGGGGTGATCCGATTGTTCAAGACAATTATCTACAATAATAATGCCCTCCATTTTCAGCTGGTTACAGTTTGTAAAGTGCGATTCTCTGTAGTGATGTAAGCCACAGCCAGCCCACCCACCATCTGGTTCCTTTCGGCAGATCTCTAGGAGACAGCTGAGAAGCCCTGAGAACCTTGAGGTCCTGGTTACTATCTGTGCTCTCCACACACTTGCCTGATGATTAAATACCAAATCTCTTGGCCTCTTTTCTCCTCAACACTTAAGTCTGAACCAACGCCTGCTTCCAACACTTAGGTTACAATATTTGAAGCATGCTTTACCTTTCTCTAAATTATTAGGATGTATGGAAAAGTACGTATTTTCATGCTAGCATTGACCATAGCAGAACCCTTTTCCAAGGCCTGATGATCTATTCCCTTGAGCTAGTTTCTCCAATGAAACGAGCCTTATCTCCTCTTGACTCCTGGACAGCCATTACGCGTCTGGCCACATGTCCGACGATAGATGCTTCCTATCCAGGGTTTAAGGATGTAGGGGAAGCATATTGCAAAAGCCACTTGTGCTCATCCATCAGGGATCAGCGATGGAACACAGGGAGTCTTTGTTTTTGGACTCATGTAAACAAGATTGTAAAGAGGTCACGTTGTGTAGGGGAGGCAACCAGAGTTTAAACACCATCTTTTCCAAGTTGTGCATTCCAGGTGTGAGAGCACACTGTATTTATAGAGCTCGGGGATGCTATCATCCATCAGGTATTTGGTCTGGCAACTGCAATGCTGTATTATTGCCAGTAGATGAGGAAACACACGAAGCATTTCAGGGCACCAAGTTTAGCCATTATACTCATTAAGTATAAGAACTATGAGTTTTATGTCAAGGTTTAGGGCTATCAAAATTGCCCAGAACTTGTTTTCTAGGCCAAGAGTAGTCATATGTCTATGACCAATCAAAAGGCATGCTCTTCAAACTGATTTGCTCAGGTCAAGGAAGTATATGGAGTCACTTAGTAGATTTACACAGCAAAACCGCCTTCCTTTCCTATATGTAAAACATTTCAGACCAGAAAACCACATATGGTAAAAATTGAACTTAGTTCTTGCAGTTCTGAAAAAGTTAAATATCCTAAAGAACTATTCATGTACTAAGGAATAAAAGAGAGATACTCAAGAAGTTCTGAAATAAAAAATAAAAAGCGGATAAAAGCACCAAATAAGGAGGCTTAGATGAGAAAGAAAAACCAGAGATAGTTTGGGCAGAAAGGGGAAGGCACTCCTTCTTTCCATTGTTTATCAAAGACCCAAAAGGAAAATTAGAAGCAGTAGACTGAGTGAGAAGCACAATCAAGTTTTGAATTTCAAGGCTGAGTTCTTGTCTCCAGAGAAGCCATTCCTTTCTTTCTCTCCCCAAGAGACTTCTTGGGTTCTCCTTCTAAGGCCGCCAGGACAGGAAGGGTCCAACTAAGGACAGGGCTTTGTTAGCGAGAGAACCTTGCAAGAGGAGGCGCAACTACCCCTAATGAGAGTAGAGACGGGCAGCTCTCATCCTTCTCACTCCAAAAGGGTGGTTCATTTTGTTCATGTTTTTGCATCCCTTAAACCCGCCATTACAGCAAGAAGAACAAACTTCAGGGATCCTGGGTTTGATTGTGGTGTTCCCAGCTTGCTGGTGTTCCCATCTTATTGATGAGTGTGAAAGGAAAAGCATCAGGACTGTCTGTTTGGAGACAGCCTGCGACCAACGCTGCCTTTGTTCTTGTTAATGAATGTGAAACTAAGGTGTCAAGACAGAGCACAAGTCTTTGAAGAGAGGCCTGTGGTCAAAGTTGCCATTTTTGGTTTGGTTTGTTGGTTTGTTTGTTTTTCTATTGTTGATTCATCTTTGCCTTCTTAGATTTTCATTTTAAGTTGAAGGAAAATGAGACAATACTGCCAGAAAACTACAACTACGTTATTCAGTAAAACTCCTAATGTCTTGTCAGTTCCACCCTGTTCACAAGTCCATGGGTGGTGGTGGAGCACCCACCATGGCTGGCTGGGGTATTGTCATCTAGGTGGGTGTGTGCGGTGCCTCTATCAGCAGGGCTAAGTGATTGAAGTAGTGTTTGAGCCAACAGCAACTAAGCTCAGCGTTGTACTAGGTTCAGTTCCTGATCTCTGGAAAAACAGAACTTGTTGGTCAGAGTGGTCCATTAACCAAGCACCAACTAGAGGCTTCTCTTTGCTGTTCAAAGAAAGGAAAGTCTTCACTGGCAATTTAAAGCAGAACTCAGGAGAAACCAACTCAGGATGAAAGAGCAGTTTCTTAGGAGAAATAAAGAGGTAATGTAGAAACAAATTCAATAAATGTTTTGATTTTGGGTTTTTTCGCTGTTTGGGTTTTTTGTTTGTTTGTTTTGTTTTGAGACAAGGTTTCTCTGTGTAACAGTCTTAGCTGTACTGAAACTGAAACTTGTAGACCAAGCTGGCCTTGAACTCACAGAGATCTGCCTGCCTCTGCCTCCCAGATGCTGGGATTAAAGGCGTGCGCCACCACTGCCTGACTTCACTAAGTGTTTTTAAAGTTGAGAGTCTTTGTAGTTTAGCCATTTCTCATATGTCTTTAGAGTAATTTAGTGAATATAAAAATAAGAATATACCTAATATTTTTTATAATTCTGAGGGTTTTTTTCCTCTTATACACAAACAATAGCATGGTATAAAATTTTGCTTTCTGCCTTTCCATTTTCCCCTGTATCTTGGATGTTATTTCTTACTGACACATAGAAGTTCCTTATTCTCTCTGAGCTACAGCTAATGTACCATAATTTCTTTAAGCATCTCTAGTTGATGGGACACTTGGATTGTTTTAACCTTTATATATCATTGTAAAAGCAATGTGGTGGATAATATTGTATTGGATAAATATTGTATTATTATTTCATGATGGTGAAATAGATCTGTGGACTGTATCCTTAGAAATAAACTTGCTGAGTCTGAAGGAGTTCTGATAAGACTGTTGTTGCATGAGGAGGGAGCGGCCCCTTGTTTGTCCCCGCCACCTGGCTAGTTTACACCCGAAATAACCACACAGAAACTGTATTCATTAAAACACTGCTTGGCCC
>LOJH01000301.1:61154-74183 GCA_001685095.1 Ellobius talpinus | reverse complement strand
CCACCCAAGAACAGACCATCCAAAGGAAATGCCTAATGTTCCAACCGTTATAGATAGGATCACCTGCCAGCACACACTCAGCAGGACACCCCTAGACAAATGTTAGCCAATCAGGGTTCCTGAACCTTAGAAACCCCTCACCCCCACCTTTACTACTATAAAAACCCCTGAGCTTGGGTCTCTTCATTTATTCCAATACACTGGACATGCAGAGAGACCAAGTTTGCAAACAAGTGTAGTGATACAAGCATAAAATAAAGGCTCTTTGCTTTTACATATGGGACTTGGTCTCCTTGTTGGTTTCTGGGAAACTTCACAGATCTGGGCATAACAGGTTCAGTTCGCAGCAGGCAGTTCATAACTATCTGTACCTCCAGTTCCAGAAGATCTGAAGTTCTCCTCTGCCCTCCATGAGCACCTGACAGTCAAGTGGGACATAAACAGACAGGCAGGCAAAATACCTGTACATGCCAAATTAAAAAATAAAATAAAGTGTAGTAGTAAAATTGATGAAACCTATTTTTGCATGCATGCACTATGAAAGAGCTTAGAATTCACTAGAAGAAATAAGCTGGGTTCAAGTAAAATATCTAATATTTATGTTTGGGTTTGCATGGTTCTTTTAAACTCAGAACGCTTAGCTGAGAATCTTAAAGAACAAAAGGATCTTAGGTACTACCTGTTCTAATAATCTACCCACCCCTCTCCCATTTTGCAGAGTTAAAAAAAAAACCCTCTGGTGATATTGCATGATTTAAAGATTTCCAAAGAAATAGTTTGGAAATATATTTTGCAACTTTGCTTACTATAACACAAATGGAATATTCTTCTACACCTAATCTCCTCATCAAGGCAAAATGACAAACCCTGTAGATAGAGGATCACAGAGACTATCAACAGCAGTAGCTACTAGATTTGTACAAGGGGTTCAGGATATGTCTTTGTGAATGAAGATTCTAGTGAAATAGCTAGAAGACTGTAGGTTTATAACCTAGGAAAGGGGAGGGCCTTAAGTAAGAAAATACAAATTGTGCTGGAATTCTTGATTCTTAGCTAGATTCTTGGAAGCTTCAGCCAAACCCCAGAGTAAGGGAATCTTCACCCATCCCACATTCCCATAATTTTTCTTCTTTCTGAACTTCTTCACAAAGAGCATATGGTGGGATCAATCCAAAGTCATGGGAGGGCAATGAGGAGTCAAAGGTGGAAGCGGAGTCAAGGGAAGGTGGAGTAGAAGGAAGCTTCCTGGTTCTACAGAGCCATCAATCAACAGGATCTGATGCCATCAGGAGGAGTCCCTTTGGACATCAAGTAGGCTAAGCAGAAGCAGGAAAACCAGTTGGGAGGTTGCTTATTACCTCTATCCAGGCAAAGTGGAGTGTTCATAGCTGAAGCCTTCATTTAAATAGATAGATAGATAGATAGATAGATAGATAAATAGATAGATAGATGGATGATTAGATGGTTATGAATGTATGTTTATGTGTATGCATGCATGTTTGTGAGTGTACACACACATACACACACGCACACACACACGCACACACACACTATAATCAAAGCACAGGAGGCTAAGGGCATGACCATGGTCATAGAGGGAGGTAAAGCCAGGGCTGGGCCTCATCCCAGCATCACCACTCACCATCAGTAGAGCATCATCATCTGTGAGGCATCCTCAGTTAGTGCTCCTACACACTAGAAGCAGCACAGCGAGGAGCCTCATAGACTTCTGCAGGTTTGAAAGACCCTGACTTCCTTGTGTAACTGCACGGTGCTTGAGACTTGTTTCTAAGCAACAGAACACAGCAAAGCAGAGTTTCTTTGTGCCTTCGAGCCCCACCTGTTCTCTCTAGCTCCTTGCCTTGGAGCATATTGCATTGTAAGGAATGAGTGACTCGAGAAGGCTTTAGTCGGTCAGTCCATTCAATGCAAGAGTTTGTGGGTAAAAAAGAGCTTTAGCAAAATGTTTCTATTCCAAACACCGACATTCACCAAAAGCTACACGGAATGATTTGACCCAAATCTCACTTCAACTGTGTCTCATCCTCTCACTCTTATTTTTTGTCATTTTCAAGTTTTCCGTGATTTGGACAGTTAGCTAGTTCTTAACACTTTTAACGTTGTTGTGCATACTGAGCCTTAGAAAAGAACCCCACCTTGTCTTGGTTTAGAAAGTGAGAGGGTGTCAGTCTTCTGAAGAAATGCTTGTGTGCTCTCTGCAGGGAAATACCAAATGCCTGCTGGAGTCTCTCCTTGAACATTTCCTAAGTGAGAGCCCGTCTTTAAACAGAAATGCACCAGTCTTCCCAGGATCCAACCACACAGAATTTTCACCACCTTGAACATCTCAGTTAGGGCACTCTCTAGATTCTAGGCTTCTTTTTAAATTACTTAAGCCAAGAATCCTGGAAGATTGAGGACTGAGCCTGAGCAGCATGACATCCCTGTTCATATGTCTTCAAGGTACAAATTTGGCTAAGTATGTTTTGGCTCTAACAGAATTATTCTGATTTTTGGGGTCATTTGTGCAACAAAGATCTGTCTTTTTGCGCTGACACTCTGGTGACCACCATAAGGCTTTGTGTTGGCTCTGGGCTCATTAGGCAGTGTCTAAAGTGTCCATTGATGGAGATCAGCTTCTCAGGGACTCAGCTGCCGGACCAAAGGGAAGCCAGCTTATTAGAGCTCGTCCGAAGACCTCACCTGGCTGCCCTCCACTGGTTGGAAGGGCAGAGCAATGAGGGCTCTCAGAAGTCTGCAGCACATTGGGTTTCAGAGAAGGTTTTTTGTGGGGTTGGTTTTTAGTTTGTTTGTTTGTTTGTTTTCATTGCTGGGGTAAAAGTAATGAGAAAATGAGAAAACAGAAACCTTAACTGCTCAAAAAAAAGGCAGTTTTCCCATTCAGAGAATTTTCTGTTAATTTGGCACTGATTGCTAGCCAACCTACCACTGGCTTAGGGCAGAAAACTGAAGAAAAATGTCTTCTGTTTACTCACTCAGCATCTGAGAGTAGCATGAAAGCTTCCTTAGGTAAATCTGACAGCACTTTCCTTCCGCGTAAGCTCCAGAATTAGTTAACCTAAACAGCCTGTTTACTTGTAAGTTTTCTGCTTTGTAAGAGAACTCAAAAGGCAGGTCAAATATGATGTGATAACTTGTCTCCTTAAATCAGTACTGTGACTTTGAGAGGCCAAGGGCAGTACCGACTGTGAGAGGGCGAAGTTGTGCCATGGCCCCTTCAGCTTGTCCCTGAGGGCAGACTGCTCCACCCTCCCTAATCCCACTAAAGCAGCACAGTTTACCAGCTGTGTGGTGCTGGGACTTGATCTGCCTTCTCAGTGGCCCTTGTCCTTTGAGATGTGTAGAATAATATAGTTCTGGCCTCAACAGGATTTGTGAAGTAACTTGTTTGTGAGGTCTTGTCACCTGCCATCACCCAGAGGTGATTTGCTTTTGTTAAGACTGTGAATTCTTAACGAAGTCAGAGCCAGAGGGCATGGAGAACACCAGGAGAACTCTGCCCTCTGGAACAACTGAGCAAGGCTCAAAGGAGCTCACAGAGACTGAAGCAGCAGGCAGCAGGGCCTCTGTGCATTTACTATAGTTTTCAGCTTAGTGTTTTTATGGGGCTCCTGAGAGTCTAAATAAATGGGTCTTTGTTCTTGTACCTGCTTTGGGGGATCTTTTCCTTTTGGGTTGCCTAGTTTTATTATATTGTGTTATTTTGGTTGTGTCTTAGAAACTCATTCCTTCCTTCCTTTCTTTTTTTTTATTTTGAGACAGGGTTTCTCTGTGTAGCCCTGGCTGTCCTGGAACTCACTCTGTAGACCAGGCTGGACTCGAACTCAGAGAGATCCACCTGCCTCTGCCTCCCAAGTGCTGGGACTAAAAGTGTGCACCACCACAGCCTGTCTCCAGGGCTCCCGTGGCCTGTTCTTTTCTAATGAGAGACAAAAAGGAAATATATCTGGAGAGGAGGGGAGGTGGGGAGGAACTGGGAGGAGTGGAAAGAAGAGAAATTGTAACCAGGATATATCTATGAGAAAAGAACCTATTTTCAACACAAGGGGGGAAATTGGAAAGAAAGAAACAAAGAAAAACACTGTAAACTCTGAAACATTTTATTCATTTAATGTCCCTCCCACCTTTGATGCTTCCCAGTGATTAAAAAGTACAATGGAGAGGGAAAAAATAAAGACAGGCTATTGTATTTAATAAAATTATTTAGTTAATTAAACTATTCCTTAAGAGGAGATTTGATAAGATCAATGTGGTGGCACATGCCTGTGACACAGGAGGATTACAACTTCAGGCCAGCCTGGGCTACATAGTTAGTTCCAGACCAGCCTGAGCTACATAGCAATATTGGTTTAAAAAAAATGACAGTAAAGCAGATGAAAAGATCTGCAGGGATTCCACAAAGGGACCAGGTGCCCCTGTGGCAGCTCTGGGCAATTCAACATTATTGAAGACTGTGAGCAACATGATACTTAAAGATTCTGAGAGCCCAGGAGCTAAGCTCACCCAGAAACTACCCTCTGGCCAATGCGACAAAGTCCTGGCTTTTGTCTGGAGCCTTTCCATTCAGCTACTTACCAGCTTTATTATTATTATTATTATTATTATTATTATTATTATTATTATTATTTTTCAAGACAGGGTTTCTCATCAGTAGCTATGGAGCCTGTCCTAGAACTTAGTCTGTAGACCAGGCTGGCCTTGAACTCACAGAGATCCACTTACCTCAGCCTCAGCTGGGATAAAAGGCATGCGCCACTACCGCTGGCCACTTATCAGGCTTTCAAGTTTGAGCAAGTTATCTGTCTTCTTAGCATCAGTTTATCAATTTTTAAAACAGACATGATAATATCACCCTAATAAAATAAGGATGAGAGCTAAACACTGCCATTAACACATAATAAGGGCTCAATAAATATCCCCCTTCCCCAACATAAGCTTCTCTTTCCCAAGAGCACAAATGACTCACTATGCAAAGTCGGGATAGTAAACACGTCAAAACAATGCAGGACAAAACTGATTCGCGATGCACCGGCCATCTGCTTCAATCCCACACACCCTCGCTCTCCAAAGCACTGGTCCCGAGCTAGCTACACCTAACAAATGAGTGCTGCTTCCTCTCTGCGTTCCCACCACAAAGGAGCTTGTAGACACAGGGTGCAAGGCTAGGGTTGCAGTCCACAGTGTATCCTGAAGCCGTAGTTCAGTCCACAGCACTAGAGGAGGAGGGTTTTTCAAATGAGATTTTACAAAGACCTCATGTCATGGAGATGATTGGACATCTATACTTACTGCTGAACCAGTCACAATAGCCAGGAATTGGAACCAGCCTCAGTCTCCATCAACAACAGACAAATAAAGAAAATATAGTACAACGGGATTATATTCGTCGGTAAAAAGAAATAAAACCATATTTTAAGGGGAAATGGAATGAGATGAAATTAAGTGCAATAAGCCAGATTCAGAAAGACCAATTTCATGTTTTTCTTTTACATGTGAAACTGAGGTGTGTGTGTGTGTGTGTTTACAGTGTGGCTCTGTAGGTCATGAAACTAGAAAAATGATCCGAAGAGGGAAGGAAGAGATCAATTTCTTTGTTTGTTTGCTTTTGTCTTCAAGACAGGATTTCGCTGTTTAGATTTGGCTGTCCTAGAACTCGCTCTTGTAGGCCAGGATGGCCTCAAACTCACAGAGATCCGCCTGCCTCTCCCTCCCTAATGATGAGATTAAAGGGGTGCACTATCATCACCTGACAAAGAGATAGCTCTTAAGAGAGGGGAGGGAGGAGAGGACAGTGGAATACATATATAAGAAAGCAGGAGGCCGTGACACCTCTGGGGACGGGGAAACAGGCCAGAGCAGGGTTATTGGCACAGAGCAGGTAGTGAGGGTGATGATAATATGCCTGAGAGTGCCAAACTGAACCAGTTGCTTTGTATGCTAACCCACAGGGAAACTGAGGTGCACGCTAGAGGAGCAGGTGTTGTCCAGCAGGACCAATGTGTTGACTGAAAGGAGACTCACAGAATGTTAGCCCCCCTGAAACATTGCCTCCCTGATTGTCCTTCTTCCACCATTCAGTATCAATTTGGCAGTTAGAACGAAGGGATTTTGACAGTTGTACACTACCCATGTATGAAATTATGTGCTGGAACATTCTAGAAATAAACTCACTATGCACCACTAACTCTTTGCCAGGAGAGGCAGGAAGGGTTAGAGATGGGGGAAAACATGAGGTCTGAGTAGAAACAGCATAGGCCTAAATCCTAGCTCTGCCACCAGAGTATATTTGACTTTGGACACATTTTACATTCATTGTGATCAGGTTTCTCTACCACTAAGTTGCTGAAATAGCATCTTCATCCTGGGGTTGTTGTGAGGATTAACTTGCTAACAGGAGTAAAAGTTCTGACAATGCCTGGCTTGTAGTAAGGACTCAGGGAGCGTCAATGAGTTTCTTTTTATTTAAGTTGTAGTAAGAACTCAGGGAGCGTCAATGAGTTTCTTTTTATTTAAGCTGTAGTAAGAGCTCTGGGAGCCTCATGACTTCCTTTTTCTTTAAGTTGTAAAGCCAATGCAAGCGCTTTTACTCCCAGCTCCCTTCATTTCCAAATCGGTTTTTCTTTCTTGCCTATTACTCCTGCATTTCAGTAAACTGCTAAGTATTTTCCTGAAGTCCTGAGACCTGGGTCAACTGGATTTTCTAGTCGCATACATCGAGATGCTTTTTATTACAAGGTCACAGTCTCAAGTTGGAGAATGGGTAGTCATGCTTGCTGAGACCCAAGAACTGAAATTGGAGTAGCAGTGGAGGTTGGAGTGAACTTTGTGTTCCATTTCATAAGGCAGAGAAGCCATTTCATAAGAAAGTGGGAAAGTTTAGTTTCTGTAAGAACTTCTTGCGTTCCTAGGAAAACCTTGGGTTCACCCCTCCCCATAGACCCTGGCTTCCAGTTACCTCAATATTGGGTGTTTTCTTTTCTTTATAGTTCACTCGATCTTTTTAAAATGTGAAATTGCAACGCAAGGCAGATATTTGAAAAGTGTTTACAATATTGGAATGACTAAATTTTCTTGAGCAAAGAAAGTCAGTTGGAGGAAGAGAAGACGGAGTAAATGTGTTTGATAGCTGCCTTAGCTTCTGAATGTCGATAGGTGTCATGCCTCATCTAGCTTATATATGCTTTTATTATTCTAAAAGAATATTTTATAATCTCAAGACCAGAAGGAAAGCTAAGGAGGAAGCTCCTATCTTTTCTTTGTACCCACCTCTCACTGAGTTTTCAACAGGAAATCTTAGGGAAAGTTTTTTTCTTGTTGTTCGTTTTGAAAGTCTTCTCATGCCAGCAAATAGCAACTCAGTACAATATAGTTGCCAAGGCAAAGTCAAGATCATGTAGCGAGAGAGGAAATGCAGTGTGTGCAGACAAAGAGATGGTGAGACAGATTAACAATGAGAGCGCCAGGGTTTTCTGCAGTTGGAAAGTTTAATTGTTTTGTATATGTGGTTATGCTTGCAGCTGCACCATCTGTCCTGGTGGAGCTGTCTCTTGAAACCTTTTCTTCCCATATCACCTTGCTCGGGACTGTTTGATTTGTCCCCCAATTATACACTAGTCTTCATCCCTACACCAAGCTGTGTCAAAACGGATCCCACCGCATTTGAGTTAGACAACGACATTTTTCATTTGCTCAGTTCAGAAATGCTTTTTTCTGTGAAAGCTACTTCAAGGCCTGGACTCAGCAAACCCTTCCACATAATGACTGCGAAGACAGATACATCCCTTGCTCCCAACACTGTATAAATATTTGCTACTTAAATAAAATACTCTTGTCAGGCTTGAGTAACTACCAGCTAGATATTTGCTTATTTTTTTAGAGACTGTTGCCTTAGTTTTAAAAGACTCAATTTTCCTTTCTCTCTCTCCCTCTCTTTCTCTCTCTAGGTACAATCCTTGGATTTGCCCTCCGGCCGTATAAAATGAGCTACAGGGAAGTCAAATACTTCTCGTTTCCTGGGGAGCTTCTGATGCGGATGTTACAGATGTTGGTCTTACCCCTCATCGTCTCCAGTCTTGTCACAGGTACTTGGCATCAACACATTTTGCTGTGTGGCTTTTTGTTTTGTTTTGTTTTGTTTCTTTTAAGTGTGTTTATTGCAAAAGAATGCTTAGAAAAGCCAACGCTTTAGGTTTCTGCTGGATGCATGCTCTGTTCTAGAGAAAAATAAAACAAGTCCCTTCGAAATGATGGAAAGGAGGGCTTTAGTAATGCATGAATGATTATGACTCTCGTATTTTTACCAATCACAAAAGGATATGGATTTAAACAGCCATGTAATCTGTTCTGCCTCCCCGTGAACAAGGTACCCTGCTAAACACCACACAACCCGCCTTCTCCTACCACAGTGATGTAGTTGACAAAAGCATACAACAGGTCTGTTTTCTCACCCTCTTATCCCACCCAGAGAACATCTGGTTGGACAGCCTATTAGCTATTGATGCAAGAATGCTTGTTCTCAGAGCCACCAGGACATGAGCGGGAGCCTTCTTGGAAGCCTCATCAAGAGGTAATGCCCACAACACACTCACCAACTCTGCTGCCACCAGCACTTATCTCTTCCTGGTCTGCCTGCATGATTTCATTTCCTTCTTCCGTTTCCCCACCCACCCCCCACTACCTTTTATGCTGATGGGAGAATGGGGAGGGGGTGGGAGATGTCCCCATTGGCTACGCTGTCCATGACACTTTGATTTTCAACCAGATGAAGCTTGGCAGGATAGGATCTCTTTACTGTGACAGTTGAGGGTGCGGCTTTGTCCTGCATAGGTACAGGTTGAAGAGTCATTAGCTATGTGGTTGACAAATATAGATGGAGCAAGAAGTTGCAGAAAGAAAAAACAATTACTGTACATTCCTTCCTGCCCACTCTTCTCTTTCCCTACAGCCCATCTCTGACTTGGAAGAAAGAATTTCCATAAACACTGCCCCAGCAGGATGGTGTCTGGGTTTGTAGATAAAGCCCCAGACCTCAGGTACTATTGACCCTGGCCTCTTTTTCTACTTGGGGTCACTGTCCTTCTTGGGCAGGCCAGTTTACCTCTGTGTGAGCTGTGTCTTTCCCCCCCTTCCCATGAGTTTTCAAAGAGAATTATACTCTTCCAAGCTGTCTGTGTAACAAGAACTTCATAGAGCAACTCAAAGGTCACGGGACAGCATTCTGACTACTACGTGCCTTAGAGGGCTGGCCATTACATGCACAGAAACTATGTCAGATTACTCTTCTGTGACTTGCAGATCTGTGCTGGCTACCACTTGTCCAGGGTCTTAAACAAGTAATTGCATGTGCATGAACTCAGAGTGGAGGATAACCTGGCCACAAACCAGTCCTGTCACCCTTTAGAGCACCTGTGTATGAAACTGGACTGGTCAGTTGTTGACTAGGGATAATTATAGATTTAGAAGCTACGATTCTTATCACAGAAGCTGTATTAAATGTTGGCCTGGGGCACATTTTCATTTTGTTAGCCTTTTTTCTCAAATAAAAAAAATCTTTGTAGAAATCACTTGTAGGTCAGGGCCCATCTCCAACATTTTATTGAGTGTGGCAGTGAGTCCCCCTGCATCATCCCTAGCAGCTAACTTCTAGGCTGAGAACCTGTAAGTCCTCTGGACACACTCTGATGTCTCCTGGATTCCTCTTACTGTCTCTTCTAGAGTGGAACCCATGTTTCTGCTTTCTTGCAATTAATTATGCAATTTTTATTTTGAGACACAGAAACCCCTTGTATAACACAGTTAGAAAAAGCATTGCTTCCTCTTAAAAACAGTCCTCTCCCCTGAAGTGGAATTCCCTGGTGTTTGAAATACTAAATAATCAAGTTTATTACAGGAACAAGAGCTTTTGTTGAGTAAGTTTTCAGGAAAAAAAAGATTTACTCTGATCTAATCCCTTTCAGTGCTTCGAAAGAAAAATTTGGTTAAACATTAGGTAAATTAACAACCCTTATAATACGGCTGTTAAGAAAAAACAGAACAGCAAATTGCAAACAACCAATATAAAATAAACTCATAATCTAGGTGCAAGTTGAGAATGCTGTCACATAAAATCATTAAGAGTCTTATCTCTTATCCAGGGCTAGGTCAAGGAAAGGGGTCTGTGGCAGAGTTTAGCCAAAGAAAGATGTTTTTACAGTGTTCTCTCCCAGGAGTAATCCCAAGCTACACAGTACTCTAGATACTTGTGATCTATTAAAATGAATGATTGATTCAATGAGACTTTCCTTTGTGGTTTTAAATACAAAACATTCTAAAAGTGGGGATATAGAGGAGGAAATGTTTGCAAATTACCAGAACTCCCTAGAGGATCCCCTGGGCTTTATTGGACGATGTTACTGGCGAAATATGTTGCCCTGGGAGGTAACATAGCCAGGCTCCATTATTCAAGAATGAAAAAGCAATCTCAAAAGCTCGCAGCCGTCAAGAGGGTGACATGTACGTATGAAGATGCCCTTTCAGGCTGCTTATTGTTTTCCTGCTTTGATAGTCATGGATACAGAGAAATATTTTCTTCAGCAAGAGAAAGAGCAGGGCTAAGTGAGATGATTAAGTGTGGAGGGACCGCTCTGCAGAATAATGTGGACAAAAATGGGGCAAGGATGCTGTTGAAACCCAAGAAATATAAGATTATCGGCTTCAACCAGTTGCTACTATGTGTTAACAAGAGCAAAATGTGACTTTTTTTTTCCAAGAGAGTTTAGTTGCACAAGGGTTTAAGAGATCCTCCCAAGGTTTCAGGCTTGACATAGTTCACAAAACAGGACAGTACGGCCAAGCAAAGCATATCAGCTGGGTCAGTCAACCTTACTGATATCACTGGGTCAGTCAACCTTACTGATATCAAAACTCGTGTTTGCGTGTCGGTACTACTGCTTGAGAAACATCCCACTATTTCCGGACCTCTATCCGGCTTTTACTGGCTTCTGTGTTACCTGACTCACCCGTGGGTAATCCTAAACTAAACAAAGCTTACCCCGTGTGGAATGAGCTGCGAAACACCATGTGAGGAAACTGACCTGGAAGGCTCTCCTCTCTGTCTTCTGAGTAGGGACGTATTGCGTCATAGCTGGTATGCTTTGTGTCAGACAGGAGCATCCTAAAAAGAAATCAGAGCTCACACTGCCTTACAAGAAATCTTCCTGTGAGAAAATACTTCACAGCTTTTGTGCTCTCTCATTCAAAAGCCTTGGGTCTGTACAGATGGAAATGAACCTGAATAGAATCATTATTGCATTAAGTTTCGTAAGGTTCTAGAGAATATACTATAGCCACATTTTTTATTTCTTAAAATTTTATTGTTTGTTTGTTTATTGTGGTGCCAGGAAACAAAGCTCGTGCCATGCCCATGCTAGGCAAGCCCTCTGCCACTCTGTTTACCACTAAGCTGCATTCCCAGACCAACTTAAAGAGCTCGGCAACAGATTTTTGTATTTGAAACACTACTGTTTGCGGGCTGAGGCATTAAAGCTCTGTAAGCCACATTCTTGTCCTGGAGTTGAAATCCAGTCTTTCAAACATCCCTGGTGTGGATTCACATTCCAGAAGCTCCAGGGAGAAGCTGGGAGGAAGCCCAATGGCTACATCATACTCAAGCACCTTTTTCTTCTTTTCTTGAACAAGAAGAATATGCCTGTGCCAACACATCACACAATAAAACAAGGATTTGGCACCAGTTTCTATTGATTTGGTTAGGATAAGCAGCCAAACTAGCTCTTTCATGCCAGAAATATGAGTTGGTTTGGCTGGCTCAGCCTGATATAATGCACAGGATAATAATTAAACGCCATGTCTAGTTATACCGAGTGGACATAGCCAGCCTTACTTCTGCATCTTTTTCAAAAACTGGGGCTCTCTTATGTTTTCATTCTCAGTGTGCATTTTTCTGCACTCACTCGCCACACAGGAAACCTTTACTGTCGACCCCAGGTGTCTGGAAGGGAAAAGCATTTGGCAGACGATCTCTTTGGAGTGGAGCATGTTGTAAGAGAAAGAGGTGAGAGAGGCGCATGAAAAGCAACAGTTTTAAACCTATGTTGGTGCATACCAGACCTTAGATCACAAAACAAAGTTCAACCATTCATTCATTCACTTGCAGCTATGTTCTATGTCAGATGTTAGGTTAGGCATTGCAGGTACCTAGATACAAAGTCAAAGTCCCTCAGTAGTGCATTGGGTAGGAAGAGAGAGGCTCTCCAAATTCCTCAAGTCACAATATTTGTGAGCAAATTCCTGTCCCAATTTTACCGCTTCTCTATATACCCAAAAAGAAAGAGGCAGTTTGGTTGATTTTTTTTAATTTTTTGGTAATTTCACGTATGTATACAACATAAGTAGATCATATCCACCCTCACCTTCCTCTTGGCTCAATTTTTAGACTTGATTCCAAACCTGATTTTCTACTATTATGGCGTCTCCTACCTGACATCAGCTACCCTGGAGTTTTTACCAGCATAGACATCATCCTCATTCCCCCATAAACATTGCTTCAAGTTAACACAATTTTTACACAGCTTCAAATCGCTACTAACCGTGGAAACCTCCTGTCCTTTGTCTTGTGAAGGATGTAATGAATTATGGTGTTACGACATTCTGAACAGATACCACAGCCTGACTTAGACTCCAAGGGGCCAAGTGTAATGGATTAAATAAAAATGCTGCGGATCCCCAGCAGCTGCAGTGGCAGAAACGCTGCAGGTCCCCAAGCAGCGGCAGTGGGCAGTGGGTCCGAGAGCAGCCAGTCCTAGCTAGGGACTGGCGCAGTTCCCCTTCCCCGAGTGGCTGCAGCAGGCCACAAGGAGAGACAGATAGATGGGCATGCCTTGCAGAGTAAAGCTGGATATTTATTTAGTGGGTTATGGAAGGGAAGGGGAAGAAGGAGAAGAGCAGAGAGAGGGGCACAGAGAGGGGGAGGGAGGGAGAGAGAGAGAGAGAGAGAGAGAGAGAGAGAGAGAG
>LOJH01000301.1:47391-61087 GCA_001685095.1 Ellobius talpinus | reverse complement strand
AGAGAGAGAGAGAGAGAGAGAGAGAGAGAGAGAGAGAGAGAAGGGGGAAGGGGAAAAGTGGAGAGAGGCAGAAGCTGTCTCTAGAGACCGAAAAGGAAGGAACTCAGGCTGGAAGCTGAAGATCAGCTTGTCTCAGCAGAGGGGAGTGAGGGAGTGGGCATGGTTTGTCTCTTAAAGAGACAGGACAGACCATTACACCAAGACCCTCACTGTCATATCTTAAGAAAAAGAGAATGCCAGGCCGTGATGGTGCACGCCTTTAATCCCAGCACTTGGGAGGCAGAGGCAGGCAGATCTCTGTGAGTTCGAGGGCAGCCTGGTCTACAAGAGCGGGACAGCCAGAGATACACAGAGAAATCCTGTCTCAAAAAACCCCAGAAAAATAAAGGAAAAGAGAAACGACTAGCCAGCATCTATAAGATATTAAGTATACCTTATCTCTGAGGGCTTTTTCTTTCCTCTAACCCAAAGGACAGAAAGGTAATAAAAAAAAGCAGGTTTCTCATTTTCTGAGTGATTTCATATAAATGAAGAAATTGTTTCTCTCCCTCCAGGACTCTATATTTACCCCTGGTTGGGAAATACTGATGCTGTTCACCAGTGCCTACAGTTTCCTTTCCAAGTGACTGTCCAGCTTCTGCCCAGACATTTTCAGGAACAGGAGATCCTTGGAACTCACATATTCTTGTAAAATTAAGGGTCCTTTTTCTACCCAAAACAAAACAAGCCAAAAAAATTTAAAGAAAAAGGAGAAAAAAAATACCTGCTTGCCTGTAATTCCCTGTCCATGTGACAGGCTCTCTCGTGCCCAAATGTCACTTAGACATTTTCCTTTCAAATACATAGACCAACTAATCCTTTGGGAGGTGAGACTTGATGATACACAAAGCCAACAAAATAGAACTGCCAGCAAAGGATTCTTCTATCTGAGAAAATAATAAAAATAAAAGCAGTAAATGGGTATCAGAGTGTGGCCCTTCGGCTTCAGAAAAATGGCAGTTACAACAACAGCAAGCTAAAATTTTGTCATTTAACCCAAGTAACTAAAACAAAAACCTGAGCTAGACAATTTATAGTTCTTGGGCTTTTGAAATGTATGTTAAGTGCTTGCAAAAATGAGAGCTGGGGTCAGCTGAGGGAAATTTAATATTCTGGACTATTAGTTGCCAAGTGTCTAATGTGTAGCTAAGGCCAATTTGAATACTCTGGGCATTTATGGGCAAGATCTTGAGGCAGGCTTCTCATTCCTATTAGTTAGAATAAAAAGCAGCTCTCCAAAGAGCGAGTGTCTTTAGGCTTCCATCGCATTTTCAGTGACATGGTGGGACGGCTGCTCTAGGCTTGGTGTCAGGGTTCAGTATCGCCCCTAGAATGTCCTCAACTGGTGGTAGCCATTGACAGTAAGAACAGCAAGAGCTGTCCTCTCTTTGCACACATGAAAACTCAACAGTAAGAACAGAGAACTTGAGTTTGTAGGCTTGCCGTTAAGGCTGATGCCTCCACAAGTCTCCTTTGTCTCTGATCCTTGTGTGACCATTTTCCTATTAAAGTAAATTAAAGAACCCGTAAAGTTAATCCAGAAACAGCATGAAGCCAAAGAGAATTCCTCCCTCACCACTAGAGGTGATTGGTTTCTGCCCTGCAGCATGAGATTCGATTTCTTTGATCGCAACTGCCTAATTTTAAATTTTATCGTTGGTTATACAACTTCCCAGACTTCCCTGAGAAACTCAGCCTGTGTAGGGCACCCTGGATTTCACTGGGAAGTGAACACCACCTCTAGGAGCAGAGTGTTGGGTCACTAGTCTTTGGGTAAACTCCGCATTTACCATAACATCCAAACCCAACTCATAGAGACCTGGAAGGACTGTTCCTATGTTGACTACTGGTCATAAATGTGGGAAAGAAGGCTGAATAATGCCTATCTGCAAAAGGAAGACCTAGGATATAGTAAGAAAAGTCCATCCAAGGGGCAAGTCAAACTCTTGACTTCTTGCATCATGTTTTATGAAAGAAATAAGGAAATGTTTATGTCCGTGAGTTTAGGTAAAAGTAAGGTATAGACAAATTCATCGAAATCTGGCTATCACAGAAATGGCATTTTTTCCAGTATGACAACTTCACTCAACGAGCAGTTATTGAGGCTTCATATATACCGAGCATTGTAGTACCAGGGCCCAAGGATTCTTAAATGAAGAAGATAAGGTCACTGTCATCCAAAAATTAGAAGTCTGGTTTGTGGAGCTTAATCCACAATTGGGATATGGAGGGTGATGGTGACGGTAGAATAACCCTGGTGTGGACATTGTGAGGAGGCGTAGTACTGCCTTCTCACTTTTCTCTCCAGCATTCAGACTTCCGCATGAGCCAATAATTCTGAGCAGGGGAAAGGTCTTGTTTGGGTGGTTACCTGAGTCATTCACTATTAAATGCATTGTGAGCCAGGGGCGGGGCCCTGTGAGTCCTGAAAAACAAGGAGTTTGGAGTCCCACCGAAAGTCACCACAGGAAATGTGACCTCACAGATAGAAAGTCAGGGAGGTGCCTGATGAGGTTTCAATGACAGAAACTGTCCCTTTCATAGGGGAGATAGCAGATGGGAGCCCCTGAGCGAAAAAGGAAGCAGAGGCAATGTTGTGTTATCAGAGAGGCATTTTGCCCACCCAGCGCCTTGGAAGGAAGCTACACCTGGCTGTCTAGTTGAAGCTTTCTTTTTCTTTCTCCTTTTTTTTTTTTGTGTGTGTGTGTGTGATTTTTCAAGACACGGTTTCTCTATAGCTTTGGTGCCCGTCCTGGAACCAGCTCTCTAGACCAGACTGGCCTTGAACTCAGAAATGTTTGCCCATCTCTGCCTCCCAAGGGCTGGGATTAAAGGTGTGCACCGCCACCACCTGGCCCTGAAGCTTGCTTTCTTCCAGCGCTGCCTTGCTAGCCCTAATTGTGCCATGTGAAGAGCAGAGAGGATAGGGTTCACGTGGTGTCTATTGGATACCTGAGCCCACAAAAGGTATCCCAGTGCTTCTGACCGGCCTGCTCCCCAAGTCCTTCACCATCCTGACCACCTCCCACACCCAGCCATGTGACCAGGACTGACCCTGGAACTCCAGTTGCCCGGTGACAGGGTGGGGACAGCGATCTGGCCCAGCTACAACAGACCAGTCAGTCCCACAGAACGGGATGTTGTGGAAAGATTTTTATGGTGCAAGCAAAATGGTTCAGCATTTGAAAACCTAGAGGTCACAGGCTCATAGTTCAGGGTAGGATGCTGTGAGAGGCCAAGATTCTTATCTGTGAATTTCAGAAACTTCAAGTTAGCTGGTGCTTCAGGTCATTTCTGGCTTAGAAAACATTGTTAAAAATGTAAAAAGCTTCCTATTTTCCTCTAAGAAAAAGCAAATGTTTCTCACCTTAATTATCAATGGGATGGTCTCCTCAAGACCTGCAATCCACACAGGTCTCCGGGTGCCTTGGGAATGGACGACCCTGTGCACTTGATACAGGAAGATCAGGATGTATCCTGTCATGGAGGTCTGTGCTGGGGTACCACAGGTGCCTTAAGAGGGCAGGGTGATCCTAAAATGAGACATCATCTGTCAGTCAGGATTCTGTAGCAGAAACACCACCAGAATGAATATGCATTAAAACAGGATTTATTAGATTGGCTTATACAATAAGATCCAAGTAGTCCAAAGATGGCCATCTCATACTTGAGAGGCCAAGAAGCCAGCAGCTGGCCAGATCATGAGGCTGGGTGTTTCAGTCGTCCCAATCTGCATATTCCTGGAGAGCCAGTGGTCTTCAGTGCATCTGAAAGCATGATGAAGCTGGTTCCGACACCAGCAAAGGAATCGGAAGTGTCGGTAATAGGTGTGGTTGAACCGGGCCACAAGAATGGAAGCCAAGCAAGAAAAAAGCAAAAGGCTACTCTTTCATGCCTTTTTATCTGGGCAGCCACCAAGATGCCACCCACAATTAGGGTGGGTCTTGTAACAATTGTGGCTGTCAAGACAATCCCTACAGATGTGTCTACAAGACAACCTGTTCTACACGGTCCCTTGTTGAGGCTCTCTTACCAGATAACAACTCCAGGTTGCATCAAGTCGTTGATTTAAACTAACCATCATAACTGCTTTAGGTCCAGAGCTCATGGTCTGAGAAGAATCGCTGACCCATTCAGACTCATCACACCATTTGGGGGCAGCACTCGGGCCTCAAATCATAAGCAATCTTCAATTAACTGGTTCAAAATGGCGCTCAGAAATTGATGTCTTCTCGAGGTGGTACCACTTTGGACTCAGGGTTGAGAGCTACCATGTTACAGTTTTTCTAGAATTGTCCTCTGGTTTCTAGTGCTTGGGTCCCCAGTGCTGCCATTTAGTTCAGCTGTTCCCTCTTCCAGGAAGCCATCCTGGCTTGCCCAGACCTCTGCTCTAGCAGAGTTCCTAGCTCCTAGAGGCATGGGTTTCTTTCTGTTTCGTAGTTACTGGAACACCATCTGTTCCCTCACTGAGACCTCGGGAGAATGCTGTGTCTTTGCCTCATCTCTTCTTTGCTTCACCTGAAGAATGAGTTCTTGGCAAGGCAACCAAGGCCTTTGACAGAGCTCACGAGCCACCGTGCCAGCTCTGAGCCCACTGCTTCCCTGACACAGTTTCCTCTTTTGATGTTTTAGTACTCTCAGAACTTCATCCTTCCTCCTGGTGTGTTTTGTCTCTTGACACAACTTCTTGCACAGCCCCCCTGAGGCTCTTTGACTCCTCCAAGAGCCAGTTTAGCCTTTAGACCTTGCATAAAGTTGTTCTTACCGGCTCCAACTGAAAGCAAGGATCTTCTCTCTGGAATAGCTACTGTGGTCACTTGCACATCACCAGTCCCTGGAATAGCTACTGTGGTCACTTACACATCACCAGCACACACTGTAGCCCTGTCCCCCCAACTGCATTAAGGTCTCCCCTGGGACCGTGTCTTCTGTAATTTTGTGACTCTTTGCTCATCCTACTTGATAGCATGTATTTTAATGGTTATCTTTAATGGCAAAAGTCGTATGTAGAGAACATTAAAAATGGCACCAATAAATATTGATGAGCAAAAAGGGAAGAGGGAAATGCCACCCTGTAGAAATAGACGCCGCACACAGTGTGCACAGTTGTCAGGGAAGCAGTGTGTACTGAGGGCAGAATGAACTTAGAACCCAGAGTGAACTCTTCCCACCTCAGCGACCTTAGACAAGCTACTTTGATCTCTCTGGGCGTCAGTTTCTTTAGCCACAAAATGGGGATGATGGATACCTTCTTCACTGACTATTGTGAGGATTCAAACTAATACCCATGAAGCTCTTGGATGTTACCTAATAATGGTGCCTACTTTTACACTCTTTTTGTTTTGTTTTGTTTTTGTTTTGTTTTGTTTTTTAAGACAGGGTTTCTCTGTAGCTTTGGAGACTGTCCTAGAACTAGCTCTTGTAGACCAGGCTAGCCTCAAACTCACAGACATCCTCCAGCCTCTGTCTCCCGCGTGCTGGGATTAAAGGCATGCGCCACCACCGCCTGAGTATTCAAAAAAATTAGAAGGACAAAAGAAGTGAAGATAACTTTATAGTGAAAAAACTCTTAAGATTGAGACAATTTTATCTATTGCCTTTAACCTATTATTTTTCCTCCTGAAGTGGGCACAGAGTATCATTATTTTATTTTACCAGAAAGCATTTGCATGTAGCTTAGAGACCACACGTGTTCTGTAGGGACATGTCTTGCAGTTGCTATGTCTGAACTTTAGGGAATGAGATCAGCTTCTTGGGAAGTGCTGTGTACATCCAGTGAGAATGTTTTCCTCTGTAACATGTGATTGCATGGAGGTGTGTCACACCTTCTGCAATTAGAACATACTTTGTTGCCAAAGCTGCCACCTACATGGCTTCCCCCATTCCTTAAATGATAGAAACTTACTTCACGGTTGGAAAACAAATTTATTTCTTGGTATTGGTAGGCCAAGTCTTATTTTGATTGCACATATTTTTAGTAGGTTTGTTGAGAAACGAGTCATATTAAGATGCAGACAATTTATTTACGCACACAAGTGAACACCTACAACATAGTGGCCTTAACCGTATTTACAAAGTTGCATAGTCATAATTATAACCAATCTTAGAACAATTTCCATCACCTCAGAGAGAAACCATATTGTTTGGCCATCATCTCCAAATTCCTCCATTGGCCTCAGTGCTAGACATGCATTAGTCAGCGTTCCTTCTTCCCACAGCTGCACATCACACGGCAGTCTAGACAGATCGTGGATGCAGAACACCCTGCAGGGCACGCTTCTTTGTGACTGACTGACTTCATTCTAACATGGTTTCCAGATTCATTCGTGTTTTTTACACAGTCAATATTTTCTTCCTTTTTATTGCTGACTGATATTGCATTGATGGACATATCACATTTATTTTTCAGTTCATCCATGGGACATTTCAGTTGTCCTCCTTTTTGTTTTGCATTATTTTGTTTTTAACTGTTATAAAGAAGGCTGCTATTAGTACTTATAGGCCCATCTTTTCATTTCTCCTGGGTATGCACAAATAGAATTACTGGGCTTTATAGTAATTTTCTTTTGCCTTTAAAAAATTCAGCGTATTTTTTTTAATGAGTGCACTGTTTTATCCTCCAACAGTAGAACAGCTCTGTGTTTGTCATTTTCTTGCCAATACTTGTTAGGAACTGTCATTTTGTTGGCATAGTCAAAGCCAGTACAAACCCCTCCTTGTGACTTAGTTTGGAGTTTTCAGGTGGTAATACTGAATATCTTTTCATGTGCTATTATCCATTGGTTCTCCCTTGGAGGGATGGCTCTTTACATCTTTCTGTTTAGTACTGAACTGTAATTGCTCCTTCTATATTAAAACTATACTTTAAAAAAAACCCTCCATACACAAAGTAATAACAGCAATGACTATGTGTACAATTTGCCATAAGATGGTCATGATTATTCTTGAGAAGGATTCTTTAGTTAATGCTGTAGGTAAGCACTCATAAATACTGAATACAAAACATAATGCAAGGAAGAAAACACTAGCGAAAGTTAGTAGTTCTGGACTAATAAGCACTTCTGGAATGAAACGTATTCCTTCCTTTAGAAAAGTAAGTGCTGATGACTTTGTCCAATACGGTGATATGTGATTTAAACTACATCTTGTTCCTCTAATGCACAGGGAGACTCTTGCTTTTCTGTGTATTGTGTTTTAGCTAAAACCTAGACACCGCAGGACAGCAGTCTTGGTACACGTACTCTTGGCTGATTCCTTTAAAGTATAGATTTTAAATTGGCCAACTGCACATTTTTTAATGCAATAGAATAGAATGCAGTAAAGAAGTATTAACTTCTTTAGTTACAGTTAATGAAAATGAAGTTCATTAAAACATAACAGTTTGAATGCACTCACTCTACTGAGCTAGCTCTATGCTTTAAAACGGCTAAGGTGGATAATTGTGTTATGTAACTTTATACAATTAAAATTTAAAAGCCCCAACGCCAGACAACTGTGGCCAACTAAGAAATGCTGAGAGAAGGAGAACAGCCTTCCCCAGGGAAAAGCCCCCTAACTGGTTATTCAATATCAAGCGGTCAGCCCTGAAACCATGCATATACAAGTAACATTATACAGAAGGAGCAGTACGTGTTTATTTATCAAGAAGTGTGTGTGTGTGTGTGTGTGTGTGAACAAAGAAAAAGAAAAAAAGGGAGGGGTTAGAGACAGGAAAGAAAAATGATGTAATTATATTTTAATTTCAAAAATAAAAACTTTAAAGACTGATATAATTTAAATATAAATTTCACTGGCATATATTTATTGTACATGGTTGTGGGTTTCATAAGCACATTTTTATACAAATTTATCATGTTCTTTGACCATACCTCCCCACCCTCCCCTTACTCCTTCCTGGCTATGTGCATTGTACCCCAGTCTTCCTCCTACCCCAGGTCATATGTGTACATGGCCCTTTTAAATCTTTATTGGAAGGATGTTTGTTCAGATTTCATATCCACTTTTAGTCATATTGTCTTCCTATTATTGAACTCTCATCATTTCTGTGTTAAAATTACTTTTTAAAAATGAAACACACACAACTACATAGCAATTGCTATGTTTGCAGGTGTGTGTGTGTTATGCAGCTATAGGATCCACAAATGAGAAAAAAAACAGTGTTTGTCTTTCTGAGTCTGGCTTGTTTCACTTAATTTGATGATCTTCATCCAGTTAATCTGTTTTCCAACAAACAGAAAAATTTAATTTTTTTTATTTATTTTGTCCTTTTTTCCTTTCCCTTTCTTCTTTCTTGATGACAAGCTTTCACTATGTCATCCCAGGTGGCCTGGAACTCATTATGTGGATAAGGCTGGTCTCAATACTCACAGACAACATCCTGCTTCTGCCTCCCAAGTCCTGGGATTAAAGGCATGCATCATCGTACTTGGCAATTCTATTTATTTATTTATTTAGTGGCTGAGCAAAACTCCACAAACATTCTAAGTGTTTAATACTAGCCTATCAATATAACCTACTACAGTTAACTCTGTTACTGCTGTTTCTGTGTTCTGTTTAGTTTTCAGTTTTTCAAAAAAGCTTTCAAAGCTCAACACTTGATACTTTGCGTTAGATAGCTTTCCCCCTGTCTGATTTTACTTTCTGAGATGAGTCATCCAAATACTTGAGTTATTCAGAATAAGAAATGTTGGGGGCAGTGATCAGCTAGCTATCTCCTAGTTAAGACATTCTTCAGCTGCCCCTGTAGTTGACTTACTTCAGGAGGTGGTTGGGGGTCAGAGAAGGTGTCGGGGAAGGCACAAACTTCAGCATAAAACTTACTGGATTTTACAGGCGTTTCCACTAAGGAATGTGGATGCCAAGACCAGAATGCTGATACAAATCACATTGGTATGAAGTGGATTTTACAGGGTGCCTGGTCCCCAGAACAGCTCGATTTACAGAATGACTTTGCTGCTACAGGTTCTGTTTGGGTCCATCATAAGATGGTATAATGTTTGCATGTAACCTACATAATTCTCCCCCTTGTAGATTACTTTTAATACCTGTGATGGACTTTCTATTTAAGTACTGTTATTTAAAAAAAAAGTTTGTGCATGTTCAGGAAAAATGAAAGTGTTTCCCAAATATTTTCTATGTGTTTGGTTGATTCCACAGGTTTGACATTCATAGATAAGGAAGCCTGACTGTAATGCATGTGTAGATTACAGGTCATTCCATTATATTCATTAAAGAAAACACCCCCCAGAAGGATCCCTAGTATAACCAAAATGTGAGCTACTAAATAACCTTTAAGGAATCAGAGCTTTGCCAGTAAGGGGAAACGAAAGATGGTTGAGTCAAAGCTGATGTCAAAGAAGACCACATTGTCACCCTTAAATACTCTGCTGGTGCAACTGTTGGAAACAGGATGGATTATTAGTCAGACCAAAGGCACACTGGAATGCTAAGCACACTGACTGTATCTTGCACGCTGCCCTTGATGACAAGGGATGTCTGTTTTCCACTAACAATTGGTTTCCTCTGTTTATTTTGCTTCTGCAGATTATCTTTTCTGTGTTGAAATCTACACGGGGGCATAATAAAATACAAACCCTCAAAAAAAAAGTAAACAAACTACCCCAAACTTCTCAGAAATCTGAATGCTAGGCATTGTTTCACACAGTCCGCTTGCCACGGTTGAACAAAACCACACTCTGGTATGTTGTATGGGCTTTATTCTTCCGTTTTGGACTCTGCTTTTGGTGTCTCAGCACCAGTTTTCTCTCCAAGCGCTAGCTAGCTACATGATGGCAGAGAAGTGGCTCTGCTCTGGGCTCTACAGGCCGCCTGGCCCTGCCACTTGCACTCCTGACTGGGCACTCTGCAAGCCTATGCAAAGGTTCATGAGGGTGCATCACCAGCCTAGTGAAAAGTGGGAAATCCTTCTCAGTTTCTACAGGAGGAAATTCCACGTTACCCCTAAGTCTTTCAAATTTTTTTTGTTTGTTTCAACAGTGCCTAAAAGTAATATTGAAAGGGATATTTCTGAGAGAATGAATACCTTGAACCCTGCCTCAATGGAGGACAGAGTGTGGCTGGTGGGAGAGAAGCAGGGGTACTGACAAGAATTTAAAAGCACATTAAACTCATCCACGTTAGTTGTGCTAATGGAGTACAAGGAGATAGATAGAACTGGTTTCATAGCATGTATCTGGTTGCAAAAAAAATCTTCATTCTTAAGCCTTCATGTCACTAGTCAAGTGCCCTCTACCTATCTATTCTAATAAAATACAGGGGCTAGGGGACACTATATATTGTGGAATATGGCTTCATTTGTTTTTCTTTAATTAATCTATTGGAAATATGTTTCTCTCTCTCATTTCAAAATGAATCAAATTTGATCATTTTCCTCTTGGAATATCCTCTGGGCCCGGCAAGTTTTCAGCAAACACTCCCTGTTGACCAGTTCCCATTTTCAGCCACATACCATTCACAATGAAACCTATTAAGATAAGTTAAATGAAATAAATTGCCTATTTTCTATTTACAAAGGGCAACATTATCTGCCTGAATTTCACTGGAACAAAGCATCCTTGATTCTTCCAAACAAATGTTTTCTTTTTTGACATTCCATCAAGATATGCTCAAATTCAGATGTACTGTTCACTAAGGGGAGTATTTCCTTTGGCATTCAAAATCATCCCAAACATTGCCCAGAGGAAAGAAGGGGCAGAGAACAAATGCATCAGTGAAAGGAAAATCTTCCTTGGCCAGCAATGTCTGCTTTTCTACCCTGTATACTTAGGCCAGAGCCTGGTGTGATGGCCGCACCTATAGTGCTGGTACTTGGGGAAGGAAGGCCAGAGAATCAGGAGTTCAAGGCCAGCTTGGATGACTTGAAACCATCTTTAAAACAAACAAGCAAATTATAAAACACACAAAATGAGAAAAAAAAAGTCAGTGATCTTTCTAGTGAAGGTGAATTTTGTTAGCTCCAGAAAAAAAGGAGATTTATGCTCAACAGAAGGATATTTCCTTAATGAGAATCCAGCCTTCAGAGATCTGTTTTATTTTATAACTAAAATCAGTTTTTGAGAAAGGGAGTAGCTGCCACAATTATTATCATCTGTAGCATCTCAGTCTAACACAGTAACTCCGTGGCTTTTTTGTTTCTAGTTTTTCCTTCATCCCAACCTTGATTTAGAAAGGGCCCCGGAGCCCTGTTATTTGGATCATCTATACGTCCCCACAGCCTTGGCGTTAGAATGCCCTGTGTGACCATTCAAATGTCTCATTTGGTGACGGAGCCCACTGGCATTTATTGAGCAATGAGAGCAGTTCACATTCATACTGTACAAAATGTTCTACAGCACTTCTCGGTCCCCTGGGGGCTGAGAAAGTAGCTTGCTGGTAGCGTGGCACTTGCATGGCATGCCCAGAGCCCTGGATTCTATCCCCACCATAAAGCCAGGCGTGTGGGATTACATGTCTACAATCCCAACACTGTGCGATAGAGGCATTTGAGATCAAAAAGAGGCATGGAGAGCTGGGCTGCAGCCTTTCTGTGATTTGTTACCTGTTAGAAAGGTACATCTGTCTTCTTCAGGAGCTTCATTTCAACAGGTCTGTTCTAAAACAACCTCTAACTATGTTGAAAGAGCAAGGTATAATCCACTTTAAGAAAATGCCCTAAAGAAAAGTCCAGATCAGTGCATCTCAAAAATGTGCCAGTCCCAACAGGATAGAACAAAATCACCCTCTCCCTTCTTAGTAATGGATAGTAATGTAGCCACTTACTTTGTTTTTACTGTTGGCATGGAAGAAGCAAAGTGAAATGTACAAACTTAGGTTTGTGGAGACTTTGAAAGTTCCTCTCATATCCTGACAACTCGCTCCCTCCTCTCAACACTTGAGGAAATCTGCCTTGGCAATTGGAGATCTTGGTGTTAGTTCCTTCTCAGATCACTGTAATGCACTCAGATTCAGGAGCATCCGTATTCTAGCTTGAGGGATATATTGCTGAGCGATTGTGAAAGCTGAGCTTGGAGATGTCTGTCTATTTTACAGTTGGAAAGTCAGTGGCGCCTTCATGTATAGGCCTGTGAGGAAACAGGAATCAATGAGGGCAAGAACGTGCGCATTGAGTCCGGGGAGGGGGCAGAAGCCTTCTCTTCTGAGCGTAGGTACTGCCAGAGTCTGGTGGCAAGATCGCCTTCTACTGGAATTGTTATTTGCCTCTAAAACTAGAAGATGGCTTTTTTTTTCTTTTTTGATTTTCGAGACAGAGTTTCTCTGTAGCTTTGGAGCCCGTCCTGGAACTACCTCTCGTAGACCAGGCTGGCCTTAAACTCACAGAGATCTGCCTGACCTCTGTGCCTCTGCCTCCCGAGTGCTGGGATTAAAGGCGGCGCCACCATCCCCGGCTCCTAAATGTAATTATAATACCCATATTGTTCTTTAAAATTACCAAGACGCCTTTATTATTATCAGCCAGTCCAGTTTCAAAAATCTTCATCACTAGGCCTGGCACACAATGAAATACTCTGATAATCATCGGGAAGTGCTTGAGTTTGGGGCCAGCCTAGTCTACATTGTGAATTTGAGGCTAGCTTGACCTAGTTAGTGAAACCTGTAAAAACAAAAATATAAAAAGTAAGAACAAAATAACCATTTCCTTTTCTTTCTTTTTTTTAAAAAAATTGTTTGATTAAACAGGTTCTCACTTTATAGTTCTGGTTGATCTGGAATTCACGATGTAGCTCAGGCTGGCCTCGAACTCACAGAGGTACGCATGTC
This sequence comes from Ellobius talpinus, assembly GCA_001685095.1. Taxonomy (NCBI): domain Eukaryota; kingdom Metazoa; phylum Chordata; class Mammalia; order Rodentia; family Cricetidae; genus Ellobius; species Ellobius talpinus. The sequence continues at coordinate 48,271 of LOJH01000301.1, read as the reverse complement.
TACCTCTGCCTCCTGAGTGCCTGGATTAAAGGCGTGTGCCACCATACCCTCTCATATTCCTTCTCTCTCGTGTGTGTGTTGGGGGGGCAAAAAAGAACCTGAGTCTGGAGTAGAAGTCACCTGTTTTAGATTTTGAAAGGATAAAAGAGAACAGAGGTAATACAGAAGCTAAGGGTTGAGCCAGGAAGTAGGTCTATCCTTGGCTTGCTCCTCAATCGGCCATGCTGGCTAATGGCCCCTCTTGCACGCTCTGAACGACACAATGTCAATCCTCGTCCGCGGTGAACTTCCTTTGGTCTCCCTGCTTTTTCTCCCAATCCCTGACTCTTTTCCTGCCGTCTTTCTCTGTATTATGAAGCCAGGACAATCTTTCCCAGTCTCAATTCTGAACTTATTCCCGACATGGCTGAATGAAGTACCAACTTCTGAACACGTTTGGTGTGGGTCCTGTCTGTCTTTCCACCTCAGTTCTCATCCCAGCCAGCCACTCCCTGCACTCCTGCCAACGTGTCTACCTGAACTCTTTCTCCCTGCTTCACGTGATATCCCGCTTCACTGTCAGGTCTTAGCTGGCAAGCCGCTTACTCCAGGAATGTCTTCTACCTCCGCATTGTAGTCCTACTGTCTGTCTTCACCTCCTCCATCCGACTGTGACCTGAATGCAAGGACCGCTTTGTTCAACATTCCATCCCTAAGAACTGGCAGCTGTGGTTTCTGAGATTCCTGAGGGGCCTCAGTTATTTTATGGTGTTGCGAATGTCACCACTTTTACTTTTGAAAGCATTCTATACAGAAGTTCTTTTGGGAGGAGAAGGAATGGTGTTCCAAGGTCTGCTTGGAACTGCTTCCTTGAGCAGTGTTAGACCGGGGGGGGGGAGAG
>LOJH01000301.1:31864-47288 GCA_001685095.1 Ellobius talpinus | reverse complement strand
AGAGAGAGAGAGAGAGAGAGAGAGAGAGAGAGAGAGAGAGAGAGATTGGCCTAAGAGATATTTTGTTTCCTAATGCCAATTTATGCAGTTGGATTTCCTTCCTTCCTTCCTTTCTTCCTTCCTTCCTTCCTCCTGCCTGCCTTCCTTCCCTTCTTTCTCCCTCCCTCCTTCCTTTCTCTCTCCCTCCCACTCAGATAGCTTTGTCATGCTTTTCCTGGAAAGATTCACTGACTCAGTCTTTTAGTTACTATTGGTGGAATACCTGTTTAAAGCTGTGGCATGCAATCCGCCCTAGGATACGTGACTGTGTCAGCCTGTCATGACAGCAGTAAGCACGACATGGGAGTTTTCTGCTTGCCAGCTAAGTCACTTCCCTGACAGGCATTTCTGGATGTGAAGAAAGATGTTTCGGCATCCCAGCTCCAACTAGAGCGGGCATGTACACGCACTACACACACACAGACACACACACACACACACACACACACACAGTTTGCTCACCTTCAGTACCCAGGACTACACATTCTCAAAGTTCAGAAGTTGCATTTACACTACAACAAAATAGCTGGCTCTCAGTAACTTTCAAGGGGAGAAAGGACATCTCTCCCTCTCCCAGAGCTCAGTACAATCGCGTAAAAATAGAACAGCGTGTGATTAGTGTGCTCTTTTCATACTCTGCATCAATAACAGGTATACAGTTACTGACACAAAGCGCTAGATTCACGTCTTCTGCAGGCCTCCGGAGAATTCCCATAGTTACCCACAGAGCAAGAACTGGCCCTAAATGCCCAGTGAAAAATGGAAGTAACCCAACCTAGCTGCATGTTACCTACACTGCTGTATCACACGCGGCTTCTTCCAGAGTCACTGTAGGATGGAGATGCAAAATGCAAGCTTTTTACCAGGAACAACTCTTAGGAAATTGATACACACACATGGTTTCTAAACCAAGAATAAAGTTAATACCTCCCAAAGTTGAACTGGGGAAATTAATAGGGTTGTCATAAATCCTGTGAAATGCTCTGGATTAAAGTGCAGAAAACCATGGTGCCTCTGCTGGAGAACACAGGGGCGGCTTCAAAAAACTGTGTGAGAACTCAGATTGAAATTTCATTTGCTTCTTGATGCGTTTTCTAAGGTGGACTCCTGAAGGGTCCCCATACCTCCTAGAGACCTGGATCTCAACTGAACACGCATGTCCGTGAGCTGTGTCCCCTAACATTCCCTCGCAGGTTTGCGGTAAGGAAGCAGCTTCCCCAGCTGCATTCCATTCCGTCTTGTTCCTCCCCAAGGAGATGGCTCGAATTAGATGAGAACAGGTGCTGGGCATCATGAGAGATGCTAGCCTTCAAGAGTTGGGGTATTTCTTGTCTCCTATTTAGAATTTCAGCAGCCTTTAAGCTTTCCATGTGTTCCCATGTTCTCACGTTCACAAAAACATTCAATTGCCGGTTCCATGTTTCTCCCCTCACCAGGTCTCGTAACTTCCTCATTGGTTCTGACAGATCCCTGCTAAATCCTTGGCTTCTGGTCAGATGTGGTAAACATGTATGAACAGATCCAACTGGGCAGTTAAATCACTCCTTCTCTTGAGATGAGCTTCTCTAGCTGACAGCAGGAGGTGTTGCCAGAACACCAACGTACGCATTTTTAGTTTCCCCTCCTCTTCTCTGGGTCATCTCTTTTCTTCTGCATCATGCAGCCCCTTCTTTCTCAACTTCACATTCTGTGAGACAGAGCTGGTAAGACACTGTGCTCCCCTGGGCGGTCAGGCTTTGAGAACACAGGCTATGCGGCCTTTCTGCCTATTGCTCCTACAGCTAGCACAGTCGGTGCTCAATAAGTGTATCCCAAATAAGATAGCCAAGGATGGTTAGACGAGAACATGGAAAATGTTAATGCCTTCTTCTTTGTCCACTTAACCTCAGAAGACTCAGAATCAGTTTCAGGATGACTGTGAGGTCCCTCCAAGAGCTGCTGAGAAGTACACCCCAGATTTCAAAGCACTGAAAATGTAGTGTGTGTTGTCTGAGCCAGTGAAAATGTTCTTATGCTCCAAAACTTTGCTTCAAAACAAAACTTCAGGTTCATCTGCCTGTCTTATGTTCTGGTTAATATCTGATTGATATTCTATTCATCTTTCTTTCTCTCACCTTCCATCTTAAAATAGTTTGCACTTATCCTCTTTTGAAAGATGCTCCAGAGCATTAAGGAGGCGTTTTTCAAAGACAGTTGATATTCATCTCGGAGGCATTGACTACAGCATTTCCTTCATTTTCCCATCAAACCCTTTACAGCTCTGGGCTGCCACTGAGCATGCTGAAAACAGTCTCTACAGCAAGTGCGACCATGCTGCATTCCTTTTTCCAGTCCTAGTTGCATTTGTGCTCCGAGTTCTGTGCAGCAGCCTAGCTAAGGCTACTCATTCATCCAATACTGAACTCCTCTGGCAAAACACTGATGAGGGAAAGCACGGAGCTGCTAACCTTGGCCTCTAGTCCGTTCATCTCTCTCCTCTGCAGCAAGATGTTTACATCTGGAAAGTTAAACTGGGGCCCAATGAAAGGGACAGAGAATACTCAGGCTACCGCGGGCTTATTTCTGGTAATACCTGCTTGGTATTTAAGAAAATAAACTTAAGGACTACCGGACTAGTTTCTATACTACACTCAGCCCTGACTGGCTGTGAAAGCCGTCCTTATATTTGGAGCACATTTGTGCCGTGGAAATCGTAGTAGCAGTGAGAATAACAAAAAGACCCTTTGCACTGGGAGGTGGGCTCGGTGGGGACCTTGGCAGTACACCATCTAACCTGAGTCTGGGCTAGCACCAGTCAGAATCACTATTCTTAGATTCTGCTTCAGCATCATGAGCACGAACTTCAGAAGCCCTTTGTCTTCCTTGGTGGAGAGGGTCAGGCATGAGGTCTTACATGCAGAGGCAGCCTAGAGAGCGATATTTCTTTAGCCGTGGCCCAGGTCCTCCTAGTAACCCCACTGGCCATTGCTGGCCAGTTTCAGAGAGGACAATGAGTGTGTTTCTCCACACTTTCTGCTGACACGCCTCCTGAGTCCTGCTCACTACAACCGTGGATGTTGCTCCCTGGAAAACTACTTCTTGTGACAACCCCCACCCCCATAAGATAAGGAAAGAGAAAAAAAAGTAGTTTGCCAAGAAAGCACGTGACTTTGCAAGACTGGGAAGGTTTCAGGTTTGTTAGTGTACTGGTTTGATGTTCGTGTTGGAGCACGGCCTTGAGCGACTCATGCTAGCGAAAAGCTGTGACACTTTCATTCAGTCCCGGCTGCACCCACGACAGTGTCATTTTTGTACATCAGGGAGCCTTTTGGGGTCATTGGTATCCCTTGCCAAACCAAGAGAGCCTGGGCTCTAACTTAGCCTCAGGTTCAAATGGCTAATTTTGGCTTTCTGATGACAGACTTGGTTTCCAAGGGGGTTTGTGGATTCCCCGTGAATTGATGTTCTCTGTAACTCCGTTCCCCTTGTGTGGAAATGAGGGCAGGGGTGGAAATGTGGCTCTATGGGAGGCTTGCTGCAACTTGTTCTGGGCTCTGAGTTCAGCCCAGCAGCAAATTAGTAAGTAAGTAAATAAATAAATAAATAAATGCATTTTAAGCAAGTTAAAAGCCATACTATATGGTTTACTTAAGCTGGAACCAGCCTGGACATTGGTAGCTCTCAGTGATTCTGTGATATGCAGCTTGCAGCTGAAGCTGTAAATGTTGAACCCTGTGTTATTGTCACTCTGATCACTTAACTGTCCACCTTAATCTGGTTAAATTATTTTCTGATTGATGGGTAGCATTATTGAGTATGAATGGCATATCAGCTACTGAATGTAAATACTTAGCATATACACTGTGATACTTGTACAAAATTTATTTCCTAAAGTTAGAAGCTCAGCCTTAACGTTTTTTGTTTTATTTTGTTTTTTCCCCCGCAGAAGATCTTGCAATAGCTCCATGTACTAAGGATTCTTTCTATCTTTTAAAAAGTGCTCCTTTGCTATGACTTCTTGGTTGTTAACTTTATGGTATCCTTGGTGATAAGATTTATTTCAGTTATTCTGGAAAATGTAAACTCTCCTCTAATATCTTCATCAGTAAGAGGGTTTGATAGAAACAGTGAAGCGGCCAGATGTGGTGGCACACACACGTAATCCCAGCACTCAGGAGGTAGACGCAGAAAGATGGAGGCATTTTCAAGGCCCGCCTAGGCTGCACAGTGAGTTCAGGACAGCCAGGGCTATACAGCGAGACCCTGTCTCCAACAACAAAGAAACAGTCACAAAAGATGATGAGCAAGACTGTAATCCAACTGAACATTTGTATCTTGAGTATTTAAGGTTCCATGTTAACCTGGGCAAATCCCTCGTAAAATACCCTGGTGTACTTTTCCCAGAAAAACCCATCCTGTTCTATATTTTATCAACAACTCAAAGACATGGAAAGCATTTACTGATGTTTTCAGATGGTATAAGGCCCCTTTCGCCCCACCCCCATCCTGACCATCACCACCAAAAAGAAAAAAAAAAGAAAGAAAAAAAAAGATGGCTTTCGCTGCAAATGCCTGCACTCACAGTGAAAATGACTTCAGTGCTGGATGGAACCCAACAAGATGAAGTGGAGTAGGCAAGAGATGTACACTTCTACTTTTAGATTCAAAAAGCAGTTGCGCAACAACAGGATGGGAGCAACTGAGCTTGGCAGCAGTTCCTGTGGCTAAAAGCTTAATATGAACCCACAGTAGGAAGTGATGGCTAAAAAAGAATGAATGTAGCTGTGTGCTTCCACAGTAGAAATATTAATAGTTCACTTTACTCTGCAGTGGTCACACTGATTTGAAAGTAATGCTCTGTGTTCCAAGCGCATTCAGGAGGGACTTTGACAAAGCAGAGTGGTCATTAAGAGGGTGTTGAATCCAGTCCAAGATACATTTATGAGGCTCCTGTTTCAAGCAGACAGTGTGCAAACCATTGGCCAGCAATAAAGCTAGGAAGAGGCATTGCTGGCCACTAGCGTCAGGGACTTAGACATATAAATGGAGAGCCAGACAGGTAGGCACATGACCGTAAAACAAAGCAGACCTGGAAAGCAAGAAGCACAAAGAATGGGCTGTGGGAATGTGGAGGTTGGGCTGGCTGTTGGATTTATACAGGAAATGAGGAAGGCCTGAGAGCAAAGATGTAAAGACAGGAAAACTCCAGCATGGCTGAGGAATACTGAGCAGTGTAGGCTGGAAGAGCAGGGTGAGGTGGAGAGTAGGAAACCGACCTGTAAAAAGCTTGGGGACAGAGCGTGAGGACAGTGGTTGGGGTGGAAAAGACATTGCAGTTAATGAACCTTGGGAAATGATGACACAGGACAACCCTTGGAGTAAGGTATTTAATAAGAGGAAGGATAACCAAATTGCCCTGGTGGTTGTGGGTCAGATTTGCTCTAGACACTTACTTCCAGGAAAAAAAAAGTGTCTCGTAGGATAACCGATGTTCCTAAGCAGAGGTTTGATGCTGGTTTTATTTGTTGGTTTTGTTTTGAAATCAAAACTTCCCAGGTGAAGTACCACTTCCCCTCTTGTGAGTACCACTGCGGATAGACTCAGGCCTCTAGCCTGAACATTGAGAAGAATCATCATCATGATTTAACCCACGAATGATTGAAAAAAAATTGTTTCAATAATAAATACCCTTTTAGGAAGAGCAGGATATTGTTAATACAGCTTTGCCACTTCTCCATCTCTCTCATTGTAACGGGCTGGCCACAGCCCTGAATCATTCATTGAAAATCCACATTTGAATCATGTTGCCCTCTACCTTGCCTCTGAGCACCATATTTCTCCTTAGCAGCATCCCACCCCACCCAACCCCTGCATCCCAAATGACTGCATCCCCATTGGTTGTATTCCGTTGGCTGCATCGCCATTGATTGCCTCCCCATTGGCTGCATCACCATTGGTTGCCTCCCCATTGACTGTATCACCATTGGTTGTATCCCCATAGGCTGCATCACCATCCCCCACCATTCCTGAATTCTAAGTTAAATTTTCTCTACCAACCAGCCCCATGCATTATCACTCTCAAGTCAACCAAAGGTCACCTCTGGGTCTTTTCTTCATGCTTTTGTTATCTCTGGACTTTTGGTAATGTAGTTTATTGAGGCACTTTAAAGGTCAACCTAGGCTACATAGTGAGCTCAGGACAGACAGGGCTACAGAGCCTTCCTAGACCTCTCCTAGGATTCCTGGTTCATCGGTCATAAATGTAGTTTGATGTAAGAAACTGTCCAATTATCTTTGGAGAATTTTTAAAGAACCATAATCACCTGCTGAAAATCTTTTAAAATAGGGAAGTGATGGCTTTAAAATAGGAAAAGCCTTTAAATAAGCAAAATGAACGAATGCCCTTGAGCAATGCAGCGCTCAAACAGCAGCCAGAGATCTAACTCAAGCAGCAAGTAGGGAAAGTGTTGCTTGTAGAACCTCTCAGGAAACATTCAATCCATTGTTGCCCCCGTGCCTGGGGCAACAACACAGCTTTTCCTGTTGGGGGGGGGAACAGGTCACACTGCACAGAGGGGGAAGACGGAAAAGGCTGACTGGCTCAGGACCTGAGGACTGTTTCACACGGGGGCTGTAATCTCTGACTCCCTGGGTGTGTCTATTCCTTTATAGATTAGATAAGAACAATCGATGAGCTTTTAAATGCTGAGAAAGCTAATCATAGCCAAAAGGGAGTCTCAGGCCACAGCCAAGAAATAGCAGCGAGATAAAGGCACCTACTGAACTTTTCTCCTCCACGGTCCTTGTTCCTCTCCTTTTCAGTTTTCCTCTCTCTGTGTTTTGTCTTTTCTCTCTTCCTGTCAGTCAATCAGTTCTCTTCTCTCTACACACCCTTCTTTCTTCATCCCAGCCTTAATTCCATCCCCAGCACTGGGATTAAGGGCATGCGCCACCACTGCCCCGCTGGAATGCTCTAACTGATCAGAAAGTGAGCCTGAATTTGGCTTTTAAATATATTCTTTCAAAGAGTAAATAAGATTCCTATTTAATTTAGGATATAGATGAGTAGGGTTTATTCTGATTTTTTTAAAAAAAATCTTTTTTTAAATTCCTAATTTCAGGCTTGGGCCTTGAACTTGAACCTCAATCCCAATCCAAATTATGTTCTGGTTCCAGGATAGTGGCATGCCAAGGAATGGGGGTGGGGTGGGAGATGAGTGAATATGGGTTTGAATGGACGCATGTGGCTCTTTTGACCCCAGGAGGATGTACACTGGGCCTGAGCCATTGTCCTGCCTCAGCTGTTCTTTTGCGAAGCTGGGCCAGGTTGAATTGGTTTTCAGCGTTTTTCAGCATCCATGCTGCTTTCAACTTCTATGGGGCTTTCATTACAGTTCCTTCTCTTCTGTGAGGGAGCAAGCCTTGTGTGGGAAGAAAAAGCAACTCCCCCCCACCCCCGAAACCTGACATGTTCTGCACTCAACTACAGACGTCCTCTGCTTAACTTTGTATAAGTGGAGCCCAGTTGTAGAATCCGCTATGGCCATTCAGCATTCTGGCAGCTAGAAGACAAACTGTCGCGGGCATCTTCATTTTAAAAAGAGGTCTGCGGGAAGGTCTTCTCCACAGCGGGAAACACAGCCTAACTGTAAAAACACTTGGTTTGGAAAGCCCATACTACTCCTCCAGTGGTTGGTTGCTAGTTGTGATTTGGGAGTGGGGGGAAGACAGAGGGGGTCCCTCAGCTGGGGCTCTGGTCCTCAAAAGACTTCCTTCCCCTCATTAACCCAGAGCCATTGACCGCCTCCGCAGGCTCATTCTGCTAGCAAATTCACCCACTTTCCCACTATTAGATTAGGGCCCCTAGCGGTGCCATTAGAGACCTACCACGTCTCCCCACTAGAAAGTCTCTCAAAGTACTCTCAAAGTCCGCTAGCTCTACAGGTACGAAGGTATGACCGAGCTTCTCTGATCACCCCACTGTCCCCTCTACCTGGCTCACGCTTGTCTTTTTCCTGTTCCTTTCCATGGTCCTGGGGTTTCTAAATCTTGGCAGGGAGACAGTGCTTCCTTTGTGCCGGACCTGTTACAATGAGGTAACCAAAGAAAGGATCTTGGTCTGAGGCTGTCAGCTGTTACTAATCACTCTTCCCCTGCCTGTCGCGGGCCCTCTTGCCTCTCCCTCTTGCTCTGCTTAGCACACATAAAGAAGATGAATTACTCTCTGGTTCCTCTTCAAAAAAGCATATTGTGTGGCACATTCCAATACTGTGAGCAAAGGATGGGCTACTGTGAAGGGTAAATGGGTATCTAAACCACCTCACAGGGGGGCTCGCACCCACAGCTGGGAGCCTCTGAGACAAGAATTTCAGACTTGCCCCCTGCGACCATTTCCGGTGACCTCGCTGAGAGTGACAGGAAGTCCCTGGGGTAGGGTCCAGAGTAAACAGCACTACCAGAATTACAGGGCTGGATTAGGACCAGAAATGGAAGAGGGAAAGCGTGGGCACTCAGGGATCTCATTGCCTGAATGGCTAAGGGAGGGCTCGTCCAAGCTAAGGTTAAGACAACAGATACTTCGGCTCTGATATTAGAAGTAGTAATGATGGGCCTCAGTTTCCCCCTCTGCTTTTTCTATGTAAAGCAAAANAAAAAAAAAAAACAATCGCACCACAGCTATGGCCACAGAAAAAGAAAGAAGACTGTCTGCTTAGTCCTCGCAATCTGAGGAGCAAAGTGGTTTATTTGGCTTTTTCTGCCACTAATAATATTGTCCATTCCACTGACTTTTTCCCCCCCACTGGCCAATCTTTCAGAAAGAGCGTTCCTTGTTTACCTTTCTGCACTTTATTTTTCTAGGGAGCACTGTAACTCAAAGATGTGTTAAACAGTTTTAGAGGTCAAATTAAAAAAGCAGTTTTCCTGACAAATTATATGCCGCCACAAGCAGCCAAGTGTTAGCGACCCTGTTGCTTTCAAGTGCACACCCTTCCAAAGCTAAATGGCTTTCCAGGATAACAAAACGACAGGTTCTTCGATATGATCAGCCATCATTAGAATGGAAACTTTGGCTGCAGTGAAAACAAACAAACAAAAACACGTGAAAGTATTTGTAACTGAACTGGTAGCAAAAGCTGCAAAATCTCTGTCAGCCTTTGTGGAGATGATTTAACACTCAGGATGGCTCACGCTTGCAATCTCAGGAGGCTGAGAGAGAAGCGTTATCATGACTGCAAGGCGACATGGTGCTTTCTGGGTCAGCTATAGCTGCATAGTGAGACCCCGTCACAAAACAAAAAGTAGAGAAAACTCTGGGGAAACGACTTATTAAGAAAGTTTGAGGTGCAAGTATGAGGCTAAGGACCCAAATTTAGACACCCAGCACCCACTTCAAAAGCTGACTATGGTGTCCATTCTGTGTTGGCCAGCTATGAGCATGAGGCCTGTCCTGGACTGTAGTTGATATACCTAGTGATACTCCACTTGATAAAACTGATTTTCCCTGTCCCAGAGGTACCAATTGCAAAGGGCTTCTTGGTTAAGCATGGGGCTGTACATGTCCTTCCTTTCTCAGTACTGAGATTTCGTCTGGGTTGAACCTATTCTGGTCTGGGGCATGCTATCACCATCTCTGTAAGTTCATAGGTTCATCAGTCCTGTCCTGTCCGGAAGACATCATTTCCTTGGTGTCATCTGTTCCCTCTACTCTTCCGATCTTCCTGCCCTCTCTTTCACATCAGTCTCTGAGCCTTGGGAGGAAGCGCTGAGCATTCTGAAGACTCTCCCTCCCTGCACACTGTCCAGTTGTGGGTCTCTGTATGAATTACCATCCACTACCAAAAGAAACTTCTGCTATGAGGGCTGAGAAAGGCACTGATTTATGACATATTTCATTTATCCAAGTCATACAAAGGCACTGATTTAAGGTTCAGCAGTGTGCCATTAGGACTCATTTTATTGCTATGCTCATCTAGCAGAATAATAGTAGTCAGGTTTCCCTACCCTATCGAGCCTCAGGATCTCTGCCACTTTAGTTTTGGTGGTTGTGGATTTGTTCTCATTGGAATGGGCTTTAAATCCAATTAAAAAAATACCTAGTTGTTGTGTTGCTTTATTGGTTTTGTGTTTTTTGTTTTGTTTTTAGATAGTTTTGATTTGATTTTCAGGATTTTGCTTATGCTGAGAAAGACAAAGTGAGAGACAGAAAGAATAATGTGAAGTTGGATGGGTAGAGAGGTGGTGGGAAGGATGTGGAGGAGTTGGGGAGGGGGAAGGAATAGGATCAAATATATTGTATGGAAATTAGATTTTGAATTAAAAGAAAAGAAAGGCTACTATAGTTATATGCTTTTGTAATCTAAGTGCCATGAGGGTGAGGGACAAAGACAAGAGGAGCTCTGGGGTTTGCCGGGATCAGCCTTGTCCAGAAAAACTCACAAGCTCCAGGTTCAGTGAGAGACCCTGTCTCAAGGGACTATGGCAGCAAAAGAGGGCACTTGAACACCTCCTTTGACTCCACACACTCAGGTGCCCCTCACTCACACACACATACATGCACACATCACACACAGAAGAAATTGCCTTCTTTGTAGACAATTCCATGAAGTGCAGCTTTTCCTTTATCATAATGCCTGAAAGAATTCTGTTCAGATGAATGGAGCAGACACTGGAAATCAACACCCTTACTCCTTTGACCTCTGATCACAAAAAGACACTAGTTCTGAGGTCAGAGGAGGAGCCCAGAGTCATGGGTAATGAGAGTCAAGAGAAGGGAAGATGGAGCCCCTGCTGTCAGCTGAGTGGGGGTAGAGCCAGGGTTTATAAAGCTGAACCCAAAATGACAAATGCATCTTTCAGTGTGGCCTGGCACATTCATATCTGCAAGTCGGAAGCTGAAAAACATCTCCACCAAACACTGCTTGTCTTTATTGCATGTGGTATCTTCTAGTATTTTCTGTGCTGTCCTCTTCTGTTAATTGATAAAAAAAAAACAGTCATTACCCAGTAAACCACAACCTGAGAAAGTAAGCACTCACCTTTAGACCTCACCCTTTCCTGTCTACTTTTCTTTTGTCATTTGTTTGTTGGTTCACTCACCCTTCTGTCCAAGTATGGAAAGACAGAACAACAGCAATTGCCCCTGTGTGCTCACCTGGAAGGATGAAGGAGACCAGCCAGCAGAGAAGCTAAGACAAGAGGGTGCGAATGCTCTGCCGCAGAGCTATAGCCCCGGCCTGCACCATTAGCAAGCCCAGGCTGACCCTGGACTTGCAATCCTGAGCTCCTGAGTAGCGAGAGTTGACAGGTCTATATACCACCAGACCCAATATGACGCACCATTCTTTACCAACAATTTGAAGCCTGACTTTTAAAGATTTACACAAAGGCGAATAGAATCATAGAACTTTCATTTTCTTTACTGTTGAATCTATAAAGAGCCGCGAAGAAAATATTACAATAGAAAAGATGTTTGCAGAGTTTTAGTCAGGGATTTAAAATGACTTGCTGGGTACTCATGCCCTAACTCCACTGCCCCTTCCTCTGTGACCTTTTGACCCTCTGGTTCCAACACCTTTGTAGATGACCGTTTCCCCAATATTCAACAGCAGGCAGCTGCTCAAGATACCAGGACTCATTTCTCTATCTACTATACAGGCATGAAATAAACAGTATTTTTAGAGTTTAATGTTCCTGTCTTTAAAAACCACATCACCTTGTATTCCCGTGAATACGGTACATGTTCATCCTTGAGTTCTTTGCTGTAAGTTTGCCCATCTTGAAACTCTAGGAGGGCTGGAAACAGGCGGCTTTCATTAGATGCGTGCTTGAGAGTGCATTGTGAAGAAGGAACACATCTAAAAAGAACCTACAACTGAAGCAGAGCAATCTTCTTGAATCAGGAACTGCCACTGCCCTTTCTATCCCTCCTGGGCCTGGTCCAGGGGCCTTGGAAGAACAATGAAGTGTCATAAGGATACATGGAAAGACAATTCAAAACAGAAGGCTGCTTGGATTTCTCATTCCAAAACCAGAGACAGGAATCGTGAGGAAAGCAGACTGAAACACGTTCGTTTGTAAGACATAGATTTTTTAGCAGATGGGAGAGTGGAATCCATGAAAATGACAGAACCTTGGGAGTTTGGCGTTATTTATGTGCCCCTTTAAAACTTGGCTGAAGACATATTTCATTTATCCAAGTCATACAAAACATTGTATCAAAGGAAATTTAATTTACAACTCAGAGTTCCACATAGTATGCAGGAAATACGCCTCTCTTCCCCCTCCAAAATATCCCATGAATTTTTTTGGCGCATATTTGTTGTGCTAAACTGATTACTCAAAGATTTTCTTCATAGGTAAAAAAGTTATTCTCTATTTGCTCCAAGAAGCACACAGGTATTTGTAGCAATTTGTTAATCTTTAATAGTCTAGAAAGGTCCCTGTTTAATCTCTTTTTAGTGCTTAACTCCTTTGCAGATCGAAGGTTTTCAGGAATGGTTACTTGCACAATAATTGCTTATTGAGCAGATTTTTTCAGAAGCAAAAACTGCTCACAGTCAGAAAAATGAACAGCCCTCCTCCATTCGTTCCCACATGCCAGCCTTCTCTGGACCACGTTTCCAGGACTGGAGGGAAGGTTTGCACTGCCAGGTCAGCTCCTAGCTAGTCCTTCCTGTGACAGGGCCTACTCAGCTTGGCCCTTGGGCAGATCTAAGATATGCAGAGGAATTCCATCAGAGGCTTTCCATAATTACATCCCTATAATAAATAGTGTCCTCCTCAAACCAAGTAGCTTGTCTCAACTCAACATGGGAAAGTCAACATGGGCAACAAGAAGTGTTATGTGGGCCACCCCTGGAAGGAGGGAAACAGCAAGGTGGTCTTTCAGCAGCATGGTTTGGATCTTGCCACCACGGTTATTAGCTGTGAAACGCTGGGCAAGTCATTCATCTTTCTGGGCTCTTGTCTCTTTACCCACAAAACAGTACCAATGACATCTGCATTTTGCCACGCCCTGGAGTTAAATGAATATACATCATCAGGACTTTATGATCGAGCCTGCGGATGAACATAGCCGTTAATACGAAGCATACAAACCATAAGGCATATGGTCCTACCTGGGAGAGCCATCATGGGAGAGCCATCAAGAACACAATATAGGATTTCTTTCAGAGTCCAGGAAGCTGGTGGCAGGGTTTGTCCTCATACAGATGTGGAGGTGAGATGTCAAATGAGCAAAAAGAGACCGCTGAGATCATTATCTTTATGCCTCACTCTGAAATGTGATCTCAGACATGTTAGATTGTAACACACTCCCATACCCAATTGACTTCGCATCTCCTGTCGTCTCAATACCCTTTCCTCCTCTATATTTTAAACTAAATGGCAAGAATCTATGCAAACTTTCCCTCTCTAAACATTTGGGACGTTCCTGCCAAAGTTCCCTTTTCTACGAAAGTGATTTAGTACTCTAACCTTGCCCCAGACTCTCTTTGCAAGTGTGTTTAGTCTCTGCTGTAGAACTTGGTCTCTCATATTTCATTATGTGGGGGAGGGAGGATGGTTACAGAGTTCAGGTGTGGGAGAGGAAGAACAATGTTCTGCTTGCTTGAGGTTTGTCTTCCAAAATTCTCCAATCATTTCCCTGGCCCCACTAGTTCTGAGGCCATTGTATGAGGAACAAATTGCACACATCTGCCATGCTGTTTTCCTGACAATATATGGCCTTGTTCTTAGTATTGTCTTTAGTTTTAGAAGCTGAAGTATTCCAGGAGCAGGAGGGGGCAAGTTGTCCTGTGTGGGACATCAGACTCCCTTTAGGAGAAGGACTTTCATGGAGAATTGGTTAGTGACAGGATCCTTTTCGACTGAAATAGCAGCTTATTTTCTCTCACAACTAAAGGGCCAACATGCAGAAGTGGGCAAGGCCTCTTCTTTGACTAATCATTTTCATTTTGTGCTTATTGCTAAGAAAATGCCTTCTGGTGGTTGTCTTTGTTATTTCAGAATTAGTAAGTATGAAAAGATACTTGGTTTTCATTCAAAGCATAAAAAAAACCCTATAAACCATTTCCTAAAGGTACTGTCCCTATAGCCGTGGGTACTATGATCACATTCCCATGCCTCTGGACAGGGGAAGGGGAAGGGGTACAGAAGCCTCCTCCTCTGTCTGCAACTTTGGACCCAATGCTATCTTGACCACCAGTGTTGTCTCTAAATAGCCTGTAGGTTGGCAGTCATGGGCAGGAGCATCAGAGAAGACGTCTGAGAAGGACTGCAGGATAGGAGGCAGAGGAAAAGAAAGCCTCCTTTGAGAGGAAGAGAACGCTGCCACCTGGTACCTCCTGGAAGAGATATCAGCCCTTGCAGTCACTCTCTAAGTAGACAGGGAAAGAGCCAGAAGGATGGGGTAGTAAAGTGGTGTCCAGTCAGGCAGTCCTGCAAGAGGTGGCCCCTTTGGGGAAATATCGTTACAATGACAGCAAAGGAAAGATATTTTGGCACATGAATCAGTCCTGAGAATGAAAATGGGGGGAGGGGAACATGTCTACTGAGAACGTACTAATCCAGTTACAATGTAGCTGAAGCCTCCTGTCTTTGATTGTCTCAGGGGCAACACATTTACAAAACTTAGTCACATATATCTAAGTTTGAGTTCTCAGTACATTCTACTTGCTATTCGCTAGAACCTTAGTCTTTAGGTGATTATTAAGCAAAGGCTTATGAAAATTATAAGTGATATAATCCAATTCAAATATGATTGGAACTGGAATTGAAAGTTGTAACTTCAATCCCTCCTTCAGTACCTTTGTGTCAATATTTTAAAGCAAATTTACCCAGTTGCTTAACAATCATGAAAAACTTTTTAAAGTGCTTACCCTAAATATGTTTGTATAAATGTGGGCACTGACATATATCATTGAATTACACTAAAGGGTCCGGAGAGATGGCTCATGAGTTAGGAGCCATGGCTGCCCTTCCAAAGGACCCAGGTTCAATTCCCAGCACCCACATGACAGCTCACAACTGTGTAACTCCAGCTCTGGGGGATTCAACACCCTCACACAGACACACAGACACACAAATATAATATAAATAAATAAAATGCACATGAAATAAAAGTAAATAAATCATTGAAAGAAAAAGAAATACACTATTATTATCTTTTAATACATTTATGAAAACACAACCTAAATAGTAAATAATGGGACTGGACAGATGGATCAGCAGGTAACAGTACTTTCTGATTTTCCAGAGGACCCGAGTTCAGTTCCCGCACTGGGCAACTTACAACTGCCTGTAACTCTAACTCCTGGGGATCTGATGCCCTCTTCCGGCCTCTGTGAGCACTCACATTCTCTCTCTCTCTCTCTCTCTCTCTCTCTCTCTCTCTCACACACACACA
>LOJH01000301.1:21181-31782 GCA_001685095.1 Ellobius talpinus | reverse complement strand
CACACACACACACACACACACACACACACAAATCTTTAAAAAAAAGTAAAGTATTCTGATAAACTATGATTAGATTACACAATAATTAGATTTCAGTATTGTGATAGGGTTGGAAAGGGTGAAGAAAGGAAGTGGAGAGAGTGCTAAGGAACCAGAGTCCCCGTGTTTGTATAGCCAAGTTAGTCTTTGGAGGGTTTTTTCCCATTGTTTTTCAGCCCAGTGCGTCCTGGGATACGTCCCATTAGCTTGCACCACTGGAAGCCCTTGAAAGCCATACATCTCTTTTCACCTGGACTAACACTGGACTTCCCCTTCAGTAAACATTGAGTATGTCTTGAAAACGAGGAGAAGGGGTATTTTTAACATGTCATGAAGTGTCCTGTGGGGCAAGGAAGAGGGAGACAGGGTTCAAGAAAAAGGCGAACTCCACAAAAATTATTTTTTTCAACTTCATTAAATGAGATGAAATAAAGCAGCAGAGACATGGTGTGAGAACTTTAGCTTTTAGAACCCAGTGTTTGCCTGGAATACAAACTGAAGATAGATTGGCAAGTGCTTGTAATAAAAACAAATGTTACATAAAAGACATCCTAAAGACTCCATAACACGCATATAAAATAATAGCTTGAAAAGAATTCAGTGGCAGCCTGTCTACGTGACTCAACACAGTGCTTGGACTTTAGTAAATGCACACTACCCTGATGGAAATCTCTTCAAGTAATTCTATACACATACTCACATATGCGAACACACACTACTCACACGTGTTGGTTCCCCAACTAATAATAACCGAGGCAAGAAATGAATTGCATTTCGAGCCTTTAGGAAGCTGGTGTTCCTTGGCTCTCATGACATCAATCTAGGGTGATCACATGTTCACTGGCAAATTCTCACAGCAGGTATTTCGGGGGGCGGTGAGGGAAAGCGGGTATAGAAGGAAATGCTGTTCCCCTTGTCTTCCACCGGAGAATCCCTTGGATTGACTTCCTGAAAACCTTCTGTTTGCCTTCCCCAGGAATGGCGGCCCTAGATAGTAAGGCGTCAGGGAAGATGGGCATGCGAGCTGTAGTCTATTACATGACTACCACCATCATTGCTGTGGTGATTGGTATAATTATTGTCATCATCATCCATCCTGGAAAGGGCACAAAAGAAAACATGTACAGAGAAGGTAAAATCGTCCAAGTGACTGCTGCCGATGCCTTCCTGGATTTAATCAGGTATGTCCTTGTAACCCTTCCCTGACCACCCAAACCCTCGTATTTTGGGATGCCAACCAAACTCTCAAAGAAGTATCTGACAGAACCAGCCCTGTCAGTCTTGACATGGAAGTCACATCTCTCCTTTCCTCTAACGGAAGTTAATATTGAGGGTCTAGCTTCCGATCTCACAGAGCAGATGTGAGATGAACAAGAAGTGGTTGAGCCCTGCTGGGAGTTCTGAAAATCTCATCCCTAAGCTGTCTCCACTGTGCAGTTCACCCTGGACTAATTGGGTGATTATTCATGTGCTTTTCCAAAGACTTTCTCAATAAGGTAGTTTTTAGCAGCGTATGACATGTTCCTTAGATTTCCGATTTAAAATGAGTAGTCTGCATCATCGTCCACAGCAAACAACAGTGTGGCTCAGCCAGGACTTCTGTGTTCATCTGACCACTCTTGACTAGAGACCTTCTTCTTCTATACTATTTGCAAAGAAAGGATTTGGCAGACGAGTATTTTATAAACCAACTAGACGCTGATTACAATTGAGTCTTATCAGTTGAAGCGAAGTGGATGATCATTAAAGCAAGCCCAAGTATGGGCCTGGAATTTTCTTGCTTTCTCTCTACACACCTGCCCTTGGATCAGTCAGATCTGAGCAACAAGCACACTAAATATTCCAAAGGAACTCTGAAAGTCAGCCCCGGGTGACTATGACAGGAGAATCAGGAGGTCGAGGCCTGCCTCACCTGGGCTGCATAGCAAGACCCTGTCTCTAAACAGGTTCCGGGAGGCTCAAAGGTATAATGAGATAAGATATTTTGTCACCACCCTTGACCGTAAGGAGACACAGGAAGGGAACTGTTAGCAGAGCCCAGGAAGAACTGCCACTGTAGGAAACAGGCCTCAGAGTAGGAACTCTAATAGAAGGAGATGGAGGAAGCTTCAATCAAGCTGAACAAGGCAGGAGGCTGATGGAATATATACACGGACCTTTTTTTTATCTTACTCTGTAAGCTGTCAGCAAACACCACTAAACAAAACTGAAAGGAGTCAGAAAAGAAGCAAATCCGTATTCCTAATCCATACAGGTTAGGTCCTACGGCTCAGCACAGAATGCAGGGTGGATCCCCAGGACAAATGGAGGATGTCCTAACCCAAGCCTTTGTAGATTCCTGTCTGTTTTGCTTTCTCCCACTGTGCGGCACCAGTCTTTCTAGTGGAAGCCTAACTTTTTCTTCCTCTTTCCATCTTACCTGCAAAGAACCAAAGTTTCCTGTGCTAGACAGCCACTCCCAAGGGTTCCCCATTGCTCATCTGAAAGAAGCTTCCCCAAGGGACTAATTCCAAACGTCATTTCACGATCGAGTCAAGAGACGTTTGGAGAAGAGGGTCTTCTTTATGGCAGCTCTCCATTCCCACCAGGGACTAACCTGTGTCACCCAGCTGTTAGCCTCACCCAGCCACAATGAGACCTTTCCTTGAAAGCCTCCTCATAGAGTAGATCCCAGGGCACTAAGGGTAACAGCCGCCTGATATTTCCTGCCCAGTGAGAGCAATAAGGAAGGGAATGTGCAGGGGGGAGTTAGAGAGAGGAAAGGGAAGGGGGAAATGATAGAACTGTATTATAATTTCAAAAAATAAAAATGTATGATGAAGATCCCTGTAGATTAGTAACTGATAGCTATGCTTTTATTAAGTTCATAGAACTATTAAAACACTTACTATGTTTAGCTTGGGTTAGGAATATTATGTTGTCCGTCTTTGTAATTTTTACCTTTGAATGCTGAGGTCTTGTCACCCCAGCCTGGTTGGCCCATCAGAGAGAGCACTGTAAGTTTCTATCTTTTGCCCCAGTAAAGAGTGTGTGGCTGTCCTGCCCCTCCCTTAGCCTGGGCATTTATCTTAAAAGCTCTTTGAATGTACACTGGCATCATAGGGGGAACAAAAACCCACAGAGCACAGTTTGGAAGAAAAAGAAAACAGGAGGGTCCAGATAGCAGCAAGAAAGAGACAGAGCAAATATAGCCTTAAAGTATGAGTTCGACAGCACACAATCTCCAGAATCTCAAGTTCCTGAGTCATGTCTCTTTCTCCCAGTCTTCCATCCTAGCATCCCACTGACAGTTTAATCACTCCCCTCCTTAACAGATGAATCAACTGAGACAAAAGTGGTTGCCATTGTTTTGGCCAGTGTCACATTCCTGAGCAGGACTGTTTCATCCTCCTCAACCACCACTCTGACACAGTCTTGGAGGAAGTGACAAACCTTGCCACAGAGGCCTCAAGTTCAAATATTGGGTCAAGCTTGCCATTGACTCCCAAAGAGCCTCAGACTCTCTAGGATGCTGTCTCTAACTCCCTGAAAGCCTGCAGAGAAAAATATGCCATGATGCTGATAATCATGCCTTTTGATTCAGATCTTTTGATCCCTAGACCCATAGCACAATAGCAACATAACCACTTTTGGATACGTCCAGAGGCAGCCACCCTGCTGATGGGCAAAGCATCTCTGTTCTCACTGATTCTTTCAAGCAGTGAGGTTTTAATAATTTACTGACTGGAGAATCTCATGAGCTGAGAAGAGGATATGTGCGCTGAATTCAGGGCTTCCCTTAAAGATGTGAATGCTTGGGCCATACCTGGAGCAACCATGTATCCAATTTCGAGTCACAGTATCTCTGTTTCTCTATTTGCTACTTGATTCAATGCAGTCTTTACCTTAGACGCAGTGAAGCAGTATTTAAGGGACAAAGTTACTATTGGGGAAGTTTTGCAAATGACTGCTGTTTTCTTCGCAGGAACATGTTCCCTCCCAACCTGGTGGAAGCCTGCTTTAAACAGGTAAATGTTCTCCAGCTACCAAGTCGCCTTTTAAATTCTTCTTGGGGGACTGGAAAGATGGCTCAGTGCTTACGAGCACTGACTGCTCTTTCAGGGGACCTAAGTTCTGTTCCCAGCACCTATGTCCAGTGGCTCACAACCACCAGTAACTCCAGCTCCAGTAAATCCAACACCTCTATCCTCTTCTCCAGGCACCTGAATTCACATGCACACACCTACACTCAGACACACACACACACACACACACACACACAATTAAAAATAATAAAACTTAAATTCCTTTTGGACATATCAAGCCAGTAGGACCCCCTTCTCTTGCTTTTCCATTCTCTAAAGTAAGAAATACTTCTCTGGCTAACCATATGGAAGGCACCAGGATTAATGGGAAACATAGGTGACAATGGTCCTTCACTCATATTAAAGGTGGCCTAGTTGCCAGGCATACACATATTGCACACAAACAGCACATTTAGTCTATTTTAATTTTAAGAGGACTAGCTGGGGGGGCTCTCTTTTCTTCCCCTCCTTGGGCTCCCATGCAAAAACTCACCAAAGCAAGCAAATTCAATTGTAAATAAATGCACTAACAACTTGCTTTAACGTTAGACAGATTATTCTAGTTTCTGGGTTTGATTTAAAAGTCCCTGGCCTACTTATTATGAAGAGCCTTAGGTAGTCTAGAGAGAGGAACCATATCGAAAAGGAATGGCGTCATCGCTTACGGAATGCCTGCTGTGTGCCAAGCACCAATGTTATACTTAGTCTTCACATGAACATGACGAGTAGCACTGTCTTCACTTCACCCATGAGGCTGCTCATTTACGAGGATGGGGGATTATGTAATAAGCACAAGCTCTCGCAAGTCGTAAATGGCAGACCCAGAATTCGGATCCATGTTGTCTCTCCTCTTCTTACTGCTCCGTGTTGCTTCCAAGAAAGCAACACAGAGATTCCACCTGGAGGCCAAGGTGAGGTCCAGCCCTCTCTGCCTCTTAGCTTAGCAGTTCTTGGCTCTCTACTTGATAGATACAAATAACTCCCAGTATTGGGAAATGCTAACCTCACTTGATTAGAAACGCTCTACTGGCCAAGCTATGCAAGGGGAAATAGACGGTAGGTTAAATGCTGCTTCCCAAACACTCCTCTGTGTGGTGTCAGTTCACCTAACCTTTCTGCTTGGGACATACAAAATAAAACCAAACCCTTATCTCCTAGAGAACTGGGTTTGCATATGTAAGACACCATCTTTCCTCCTTTCTTAATGCAAGCAGATTGCAAGATCAAAACATACTCCCTTCAAAAAAAGAAAAAGAGAGAAAGCAGTGGAACGCAGGAGGACCACAAACCCAAGGCTAGCCTAGGCTCCAGAGTGAGTTCAAGCCTACCCTGAGTGATTTAATGAGGCATCGTCTCAAAGCATAAAGCAAAGGGCAGGCCAGATGGCTTAGCTGGTAAAGGCATTGACACCAAGTCTGATAACTTGAAGTCAATCCCTGGGAGGCACATGTTGGAAAGAGAGAAATGACTCTCCCAGATTGCTGTCTGACCTCCATATGTGCACCATGGTGTGTGTCCCTAACCCCACTAGGTAATAAATGCAACCAAATTTTAATTGAACATATATGTACATGTATGTTACAAAAGGATGTGGATACAGTCTAGGTGTAGAGAGTTTTTACAGAGCACATTCAAGACCCTGTGTTTAGTTCCCAGAACCACAAAAGTAAAATAATGCTCAGGCGGCCAAAAATCTAACCTCCTTTATTCAAGAACTATAGTAACAATAAAGAATAAATCTCTTTCAATCCAACAAGCCCACCAACAAGCCCACCCAGCACCATGAGTCTGTCTGTTCATGAGCTGGCAATGGATGACATCAAAAATGCTGATTTCTAGATCCGTTAGATGGGAAAAGTGCTGACCTTTACTTGTGTTTAGTTCAGGTGCATTTGCAGGACTGTGCGGGGAAGCAAATGTGTCGCCCTAAGGTCTATTTGCCTTAGACCAGAATGCAAATAAGGTTTCTGAGGAGGCTCTAAACTGTGCCCAAAGGTGAAGTATAGAAGGCTTAAGACAGGATGACCATGTACCCTGGAGAAGCCACAGAATTCGCAAATGCTAGAAGGAAGAGACTGGGAGTTGTCTGTCAAAGGATTTTTTGTGTTTTGAAAGTGACCAGCAATCCCCAGCATTGACAGCTGACCACGTCCTTGTTTGGAGATAGTAGTTTTCCAATAGTCTAGAAAGACCCCTGCTCATTCTTGGTACAAAAGCAGCCAAGCACTTCATGGGCGGCCATGCCTTCCTTCCTGGATTCTAAACCCAGTCACTACTCACAAGCTGTCGCTATCAGCTTACTACCAACGCTATCAAGGCCAGGGCAGCAATTTCACTTTTCTGGAGATCACAGGGGGACAGGCTTCACTGTGACCATCCACAGCAATGTTCTCAGCACTTGCTGAGAACTTCTCTGCAGGAGCTACAGGGAAAGAGCATGGCTTGGCTTAGGAGAGATGGAACAAGAAGGTTATCATCTCCAATTACTAAGCAAGGAGCTCTTAAGAATAGGGACTTATAGCGCCAGGAAAGTCTTGAAGACCAGGTGTTTTCTTTCCCGTTATCTGAACTTTCTAACCCTGAAGGGCATTGCCACTGGACAGCTTTAGTCCACATAAATGTTGGACATTACTTTTGCAAAATGGTGTCCCTTGTGGTGCTTAATTTGGTCATTGCCACAAGCCTGTGAGGTAAAAATCAGTGGTTATCCTGTTTCACAGCTGCGGTATATGAAATGAAGGATGGTAAGTTATTTGTGCATGGTCTCAAAAAAAAAAGAAGAAGACAAAAGGACTTATGAATATTTGAGTCTGTGACTCTTTAAAATTCTCATAGTCCCATTTTACTAAGATTTTGGAAGAAAGCAAAGGTCCGTGTGTATGTTGATTCTGACATCTTCAGCCAGGTATTCCCTCCTTACTGCAATTTGTTATGTATTTGAGTGTATATGTGTGTGTTATGATTCATATGTGTTTCAGTGTGCTTGTCTGTGTTGAGAAACAGTGATTTGCCACAAATGAAACAGGTGATACATAGGCAGATACATATAACACGGTCCTTTGAGTACAAAATAACATATATCGTGATAGGAAATTTGGACAGCAGGGGAGTATAAAAAGACAAATAAAAATCAGTTGATTCCTGCTGTGCTTCTTATTTTAAGTTTAAAACCAGCTATGAGAAGAGGAGCTTTAAAGTGCCCCTCCAGGCCAACGAAACACTCCTGGGAGCCGTGATCAGCAACGTGTCAGAGGCCATGGAGACCCTGACCCGGATCCGGGAGGAGATGGTGCCCGTTCCCGGATCTGTGAACGGAGTCAATGCCCTGGGCCTCGTTGTCTTCTCCATGTGTTTCGGTTTCGTGATTGGAAACATGAAGGAGCAGGGGCAAGCGCTGAGGGATTTCTTTGATTCTCTGAATGAAGCCATCATGAGACTGGTGGCGGTGATAATGTGGTACGTATTCCTATGTGCCTCCTAGCTGTGTACGAGATGCTTATTGCGATGACTGTGTCTTCTGTTCTGAGGAAGATGCCACCGAGCCAGACGGATGGTTGCAGGGATCTTTTTCTGGAAACCACAAGAGAGTTGGTGTTTTCCTGGCACTGCAGAGGCCCTGTACTTCCTTGTTTTGAAAAGGTTCGGCTTCCTTACCCCATCCACCACTTTCCGTGCTTAGTTATTTATTCACACAATTATTGCGTTTGTACTCTACGATAAGAAGAGGGGACCAAGCATACTAGCTGCAGCAACAGAGAGCCGACGAGGGTACACTGGATGGATCTCACACACTTTTGGGTTTTCAAGATAGGGTTTCCCAGTACCTATAGAGCTAGTCCTGGAACTCACTCTGTAGACCAGGCTGGGCTCAAACTCACAGAGATCTGCCTGCCTCCCCAGTGCAGGGATTAAAGGTGCATACCACCACTGGCCGGCTAGCATGTCAGACACTTTTAAGGAAGATAAACAATGATCAAGCACATAAATATCATATTCCTGAGTCATAGGTGCAGTGAGAGAAGCAAAGGGTGAGAAGGCGTGCCATTTGATTTGGGTGGTACAGAAAGGCCCAGGGGTGACTTTGCTCAGATCAGAATGACTAGGCACATCCAGTTGTACAAAAAGAGCATTCCCAGTAGGAGAAAAATCAATCGTGGGCCCTGGATCCTTGGGGAGGGGAGCGATGAGTTTCCCCTTCTATTTGAACCCTAAGAAAGAAATGTATGTGGCAGAGCTGTAGCAGTGTATCACAAATAATAAAAACCCAGAGAGATATAATCTTATTCATGCTATGTAGCTGCTTACAGAAGAGCTCACAGGAAGTATTATGGGCTGCTAAGCCACAATTTATAACAGAACTACCTTTAATAAAATTCAGAGCAGAAGACAAAAGAAAGACTAAGTACAAAGGGGAGAGCATTGACTTTGGAAAGTAAACTGTCCCAGCAGGGACAGAGGCCCTCGCTGGCCTAGGCCTTGTGTGGGAGTTGGTTTTCATTCATCCTTTATTTTTAATAACTAGGGTCCTTCTTGGCACCTGGGGCAGGAAGGCATCCATTGCTATGAAAAGCATTCACTCACCAACATGATTAAAAATATCCTTTGTCTCCAATGCCCCCGAAGCCCATAGAAATCCACTTCTTAGGAGTTTGCACAAGATGAATATGAACTTGGCCCAAAGACAGGTCAGAACGTGGTCCCCACAGGAGCCTTCTCTTGGAAGGCCCCTTTGAAATCCTGGCCAGGCTGAAAGTGGACATTTATCTTCATATTATTAAAATGCCTCCACCTTTCACCCCTTCCATGAAAGGAGCCCATTCAAGGCCACTGAACGAACCTCACATGGAGCCTTTCTAGCTCCGTGCTCGCCTACACACTCCGCATTGAATTATTGCGTTTCTGAGAACAGGTACGTCTGTGATTTCCTGGCCTTTGAAAGGAGCATTGTATTTCTTGGGTTGCAGCAAGTCCTCCGCAGTTCCCAGCAGACCCTTCTCCTTCAGGGTGATTGGCTTCTGTCTTTAGCAGTGTGTTTCATTTTAGCTTAGTGCACACATCACACAAAGGGAGTCGAAAGTAGACCTTTGAACAAGTAGGGTTAGTCCAGCATATAGGCGTCACTGTCGGGTCATTTGCCCATTCTTGCAAGGGAATGTGAGTAACAGCCTGTAGATAATTACTTAATTCGAATGCCTATAACCTGACTGCAGTCCATACATCCACACACTTTATTAATTTTAATAGCTCTGGCTTTATTTTATGGTCTTCTATTTATGGTAAGTGGTACTAGAATCTAGTTTGCATAGTAACATAAAATTTCCTGTGGAAGGAAATTGACTTAAGTATAAAAGGTGACTTGAAGAAAATCCACTAAGTAATATCTTAAGTGGGACATAACTACAGAAGAAAGCAATAAAATGGCCCTAGAGCAGTGGTTTTCAACCTTCCTCACACTGTGACCCTTTAATACAGTTCCTCATGGTGTGGTGACCTCCAACCAGAAAATTACTTTCGTTGGTACTTCATACCTCTATTTTGCTATTGTTATGAATCGTCATGTGAATATCTGTGTTTTCTGATGGTCTTAGGTGACCTCTGTGAAGGGTTGTTCGACCCCCTAAAGGGGGTTGTGAGCCACAGGTTAAGAAACACCGCCCTAGAATAAGAAAGCTGACCACATGGCCACTGGCACAGCATAGCACAACATGGCTTAGCGTACCTCCTGCTTTAGCTTGGGAAGCAGGCTGTGGTATGGAAAGTATTCTGAAAAGTATGGGTATCCGTAGAGTGGTTTGTTTCAGGTGCCTGGCAGTAGTCAAGAGGGAGAGGAAATTGCAGGCATCTGAAGATCTAAGCAGGGACCCAACTGTGTCTAGGAAAATGGAGATGAGAACCAAAAATTCTTCTCCTTCCTAGGGTCTAAGGCTGATGGGGATATGGTGGGGTGTCCTAGAGTGATTCAGAGTGATTTAGAAATATCAGAGGAATTATGTGTTTTAAGCAGACAAGAATGAGAGCTATAGTCTCTGCAGGGCTCAGTTTGGAAATTCCCATCTTTCCTTCTTTGGTTTTGTTCCCCTACTGGGTAATTGACAAGCAATAACCTATAGGGATCAAACCTCCAATTGGGCCTGTGCTGCTTCCCGTAGGTATGCACCACTGGGCATCCTCTTCCTGGTCGCAGGGAAAATTGTTGAGATGGAGGACATGGGTGTGATTGGCGGGCAGCTGGCCATGTACACAGTGACAGTCATTGTTGGCCTCCTCATTCACGCCGTCATCGTCCTGCCCCTCCTCTACTTCCTGGTAACCCGGAAGAACCCCTGGGTTTTCATTGGAGGGTTGCTGCAAGCGCTCATCACAGCTCTGGGGACCTCCTCAAGGTATGTGCTTGCATGTGGCTTGCTCCTCTAAGAAAGAGTGTCTAGTTGGGCAGTGGTGGTGCACTCATTTAATCCCAGCACTTGGGAGGCAGAGGCAGGTGGATCTCTGTGAGTT
>LOJH01000301.1:9676-21102 GCA_001685095.1 Ellobius talpinus | reverse complement strand
AGCTAGTTCTAGGACAGGCTCCAAAGCTACAGAGAAACCCTGTCTCGAAAAACAGAAAACAAAAAACAAACAAAAAATCAGGAACATTGAATTGACTTTTTTCACCTCTGATACCTCCTTGGGATCCAAGGAAGGGCTATCTGTAAATCCTTTGTGGGGTGAAAGGGAAGGAAGAGGCCTTTCCTAACCACTATCTTCCTGTCTTCTGTTGACATGATAGAAAATGATGTGGCCCAGGCATCCATGGTATAGGAATAATCCCGAGTAACTCCTCAGAGGAATCCAGGCACAGAAGAGTAGCCAAGTGACTCTGGGACGATGCCACACTGCTCCTAACTCCCTAGTTAGACAAGTGCTGACTTAGTCAGGACACAAGAGAGGAAGGAACTGTCTGTGCGAAAGACCAAGACGAAACATAGAACTGTCGGGAACACGCAGCTGATGTGTCCTGTTTCGCTGTCCTCAGCTCTGCCACCCTCCCCATCACTTTCAAATGTCTCGAAGAGAACAACAGAGTGGACAAACGCATCACCAGATTTGTGCTCCCCGTGGGGGCCACCATCAACATGGATGGGACTGCCCTCTATGAGGCTTTGGCTGCCATTTTCATCGCTCAAGTTAACAACTTTGACCTGAACTTTGGACAGATTATTACAATAAGGTACAAGGGGAGATTTCTCTCTGACATTCTCTTCAGAATGCTTTTAACAGATAAGAGAATGAGCAAGGTTGGGCAAAGAAACTCACACATAAAAAGGAGATTGCTGTTAGAGGGAGCAGTCTTGGGTTTAGATGAATGTATTTTTCAGCTTTTTAACTTCAGGTGAGAATATTCATTCAAATAATACAGAAGTGTATCACATGCAAAGTATAACTTACCTGTTACCATATTAAATCTTTCTGTTAGATAACCATTGTCCATGACTGATTCCCAAAGACGTTTTCCAATGTAAGGACACATACACACTTTTTAGTAATTAATCATATCACATATACCATGTACTCCTTGATTGGTTTGTTTGTCAATATAGAATTTACAGGTATACCTAGCTCATTTATTTATTTTTATTTAATCATTTTGTATACAGTGTTCTGTGTGCATGTATGCCTGCACACCAGAAGAGGGCATCAGATCTCATTATAGATGGTTGTGGGCCACCATGTAGTTACTGGGAATTAAACTCAGGACCTCTGGAAGAGCAGTCAATGCTCTTAACCTCTGAGGCATCTCTCCAGCCCTACCTAGCTCATTTTCTAATATCTATAAGATATATAGCACGAATTCTGTTTTAAAATATTTAATTAGCCTCCAACTTTAAAACATTAAGCTATGCCTGTAGGCAATATTGAAAAGTGAAAACACACTTGAAAACCGGGTTAGTTTATTCTCTTTGGTTAGTTGTTTGACACTATAAGAAAAATGACAGATCATACAAGGAAGGCAGAGAACCCAATCTTATAGAGACTCATTTAACCCATACCCAAGATGTCCAGGGAAAGGCAATTTCCACCTGGTGCTTTTCTCAGACCTCTTAGTTTCCTCCTGCAGAGGCATCTACCATCCGTTGCAGTTTTCCTTGTACCTGCCAGAGACAGCCCATGTGTCCCTGCAGATTTAACCCTTTGCCAGGAGTCAGAAAGACTAAGGGCAGCAGGAGGCTTTAAGACTCCAAGTTCAGATCAGCTGTGCCCTTCATTGTTGTGGGCTTGAATTTAGCTAATAGTAACAGTGTTAGAAATCGGACTTTGGTTTTCTATTAGTAAAGTTCCCTGTATATAGAAAAGCTAAAACAGTAAGTACTACAGTATCCTCTGCCTAGACCTACAAATTAACATTTTGCGGTGCCTGTGCTCTTTCTCCAGCTCTCACTGCCTTCTCCCCTCTCTATTCATGTCAAGATACATCACTTCTACATCACCCAGCATTCATCTCCTAAGAATAAGGGTATTCTTCTACATACCCACAACAACATAATCTCAGAAGTACTTCCAAAATACCATCCTATCTAGATTTCCCCAGGTGCCCCAAATGCCCTTTGCAACTTTTTTCTTCTCTCAAATCTCGATTTTATGCCTTAAAATATGTTTTGGATCTCTTTTCATCTCTGTCACTCACCCAACATTTTTTCTTATGTGTATTTAGAAGTAGATTATATTCTGTATGCGTGTGTATGTAGTTAGGAAGGGGTAATACCTGTGGGAGAAATGATGAGGTGAGGTTTCTATGACCCAGGATCACAGACTGACCAGGGATCAGGAGGTTCAGTCTAACCACACCAGAGGCTGGAGGTCAGTGTCTCGCTGGACTATAACCTCTTCCCAGACACACCTTGGCATATTGACTGAAAAGCCCTGAGCTAAGACAAAGGTTCAGCTGCATGTGAATTAATAATGAAAATGGTACCAATGGCCTAGACAAGATACAAATGCAGTTCCCTGTAAGGTTTGTCCCACCAAGCCTTCAAGGCTGGGCGGTGTTCCACAATGTGAGGAATGAAAGCTGCAGTTCCAGTTTCTAGGTGACCCCCCTCACCCAGGTGCTCCATGACAACTTCTCACCGTTTACTAGTTTTTGCCAGTGAAAAGAGGGGGAGTCAAAGGCTGGCCAGTCACTTCCATCTGTGTTTCGTGAGTTAGAATTTAGGAGGCTGGCAAGCATCAGTGTCATTCTAGGTGGCCTTACCACCTAGGCATTCTAGTGCCACAGCACGGAAGGAGATGGGGGAAAACCATGAGCAGTTTAGATCCTGGCAACACTTTATTGACAGTTTCACGCTCTCACATCACCCTATCAAGTAAATCTTAGACACTTGACACACATGCAACTGGGTCCATACTGACCACACACACACACACACACACACACACACATACACACGCATGCATGCACACATGCACGTTCACATTCACCTGTGAGTACCTTGGCCGTGCTGGGCTAAATCCAGGGCCTCACACGTGCTAGGCAAATGCTCTATCAAGTCACCCTCTTCTTTTCCCCTTCATACCTTACAAAATGATTGGAAGAACATAGAAAAGGATCCAGTTTCTTTACTTAAACATGGCCACAGTAACAAAGCCCACTTCACAAGGGTTGCTGTGACAATCAAATGAGGCAAACCATGCTCAGCTTATCAGCTGGCACATAATAAAAAGTGCATGATTGATTTTAGTTAGTATGACTCTTGGTTCAGTGAATTGCTTTTACTTATTTCCATTTTTATAAAGCAGGTCCTCCACTCAAGCCTGGAGACCCGAGTTTTGCGAGGTACTCCTTGGTAAACCTTTCTGTTTGGGTTCTTTTGTCAACAGCATCACAGCCACAGCTGCAAGCATTGGGGCAGCTGGGATTCCTCAGGCTGGTCTGGTCACCATGGTCATCGTGCTGACATCTGTGGGCCTGCCTACGGATGACATCACACTCATCATCGCGGTGGACTGGTTTCTGTGAGTATTTGGGGACCATGTTCTGATTCATGCTGTAGCTCCCACCCACAAGCCCATCCCCTGTTTGCACCCCACAATTCTAGAATAGCAAACGGTCTAATGGCCTCACAGAAGAACAGAGCAAAAGACACAGTGGTTTGTAATTAAATCTTCCTCATCACCTGGTCCCCAGTCCTTACGGAGTCCCAGCCTCACAGGCCATGCAGACTCCCTCCTCTCTCAGCCTGTAGGGCGCATCTGGTCGCTCTCCCTCCCACTCCATAAAGCCAATCGGAGTTGGGAAACCTAGTGTCTGCAAAGCTGACATAAGTCAGCCAGTCTCTCTCTGGGTTGCACAACACATCCCTCAGCAGCTGGAGCTACAGACCCCAAATACCAGCTCAGGCCCTTCCTCCTTGTGCTTCCCATTACAGAGGGGTAATTCAGGGCAGATGTTGTGTCTGAGACCCATGAGTTGAGGGATAGCCGTGCAGACAGAGCTCATATCATCAAGTGGAATCGATCTGACGCTCTGAGGAAAATCCCGAGAAATGTACCCACTACATCCTTAGACCCCCACCATGTAGGGCCTGCCTTCATGCCTTCTTCCCTTCTGGGGACATTATCTGTTCCTAGTCTCTCATAAAGTCCATCTACTGGGGAAAGCATTGTTTAAGGGTGCCCGAAGAGAGCACCTAGGAGGACACATTGGATGCTGGAGTCCAATGGGATGACTTCACTAGAGCTAGGAAGAGTCCAACAGTGTGCGCCAAGGCCAGGGGACATAACATGAGTTCCCAGGTTACTTGGGTCGTCACCTCAGGCCCGGTGACAGTGTCAGCCTACCTAACCACCATAGTTTCCACTAGAAGTGTAGATACCCATGTCCTCTGCCTCCTATTGACACTCTAGGACTGAAATTCAGTGACAGGTAAGAAAGAATTCAGTCCATGGTCTGGCTCTGAGGCATCTATTGACACCAACACTTTGGGGCTGGGCTGGGGCTGTAACTCGGCTGGTAGAGGGTTTTCCTAATGGGCATGAGGCTCTGTGTTCATTTCCAGTCCCACGTACTCCGGGAGGGAGGGGAGGACGATTGTGCAAACCTGTCATCTCAGCGAGTGCTAAATGAAGTCAAGAGGATCAAAAGTTAAAGGCTGTCCTGTGAGGCCACATGACTTCAAAGGCAGCCTGGGCCAAATGAAAACTTGTACAACTAAAGCCAAAAGGACTTTAGTAGAATACAAGCTTCTACTCTGAAGATTTTCTTTTCTTTTTTTTCCCTTTTGTCTTCATGCATAAAACTGATTGAACTGGGCAGCATGTTAAAGCTGTATAGTTTACACCCATTACCATAGCATCAAAACTCACACGTGTTTTCACTGCTCTTAGAAGTTAGAAAAAGAATTCATTATGTGTTGACGTAAATAACATTTTTTGTGTGTGAAAATAGCCACTTCTAGACAAAAATTTATTGAAAAGAATGGCACAGAGTTAGGTTTTGTAAGTCCCCTAAACATCCTGCTTAATGTCAGACAGCTGCAACTCTCCCGACTGCCTCTGCATCCCATGTGCTATGAGGTTACACATCATGTTGTCCATGCAAAATTTGCCGCAGATTCCTGAGAAAATAAGAGTAAAGGGAACAAATGAGAACATAGTATTGCTAAAGAAAAAGAAAGGTTTTTATCCTAGCACACCTCCCCAAGGAGTCTCTGTACCACTCTTTAGGAACCATTAGTACCATGGTAGGTGAAGAGAGGAAGGAGAAAACGTTAAATAAAAACAGAAAAGGGGACTGGGGAAATGGCTAAGTTGGAACAAGAGCTTTCTGTGTAAACACGAGGGCCTGAGTTCCATCCTCACACAGTACCCGTTAAAAAGGAGCAGGGCATAATGGCACCACTAACACCAGCACTGGCGCTACAATGGCAGAGACAGGAGGACTTTGGGAAGGGCTGGCAAGCCAATCTTGCTAAATCGGTGAGCTCCAGGTTCAACAAGAGACCCTATCTCAAAAAATAAGGTGGAAAATAATGAAAGACCACACTCTGGGCCTCCACACATGCGTGCATGCAGACGAGCTCTCTCTCTCTCTCTCTCTCTCTCGCTCTCTCTCTCTCTCTCACACACACATACACACACACGTATGCGGAGGGGGTCAGCTCTCACTGTACACCTTCTGTTTATAGCCAGACTACTGAAACCTAATCACCTACTTGCCCTTGTAGCTTTTCACAGTGTCTTGTAGATGTGTGTCAAGGATGAAATCATTCTGTTGGAAGACTACACACTACAGAGTTAAAAGATGTTTCCGAAGCCTCCTCCAGCCAGCTCCGAATGGAAGCTGGGATCTGGTGGTGCTCACAGGACCCTCTCTTTTTCCTCTCTTCCTGCCCCACCTGCAGGGACCGCCTCCGAACCACCACCAATGTGCTGGGTGACTCCCTTGGAGCAGGGATCGTTGAACACTTGTCTCGACACGAACTAAAGAACCGAGATGTTGAAATGGGGAACTCCGTGATTGAGGAGAATGAAATGAAGAAGCCCTATCAGCTGATTGCGCAGGACAATGAGCCTGAGAAACCCGTGGCTGACAGTGAAACCAAGATGTAGACTAAGTCGGAGGGCTTCTCTTGAGCACCCGGTGTTGAAAGGCTCTTCTGCAGTGTGTCCATCTCAGTGAGCTCGCTCACGCAGTGAGCCCCTTCTCTTCTTCCTCCCTACTCTGATAGGATTGGAGAATGTCCAAAAATGGGAGGGCTTGGCAGCAGCCAAAACATATAGGTTTCAGACCACATTTGAAGTCTTTAATTCATTTCATGTTATTCTTACCAAGTAAGTTACTGGAATCAAACATAGTTTTGATATCACCAATTTAGATGGCGAACAATCCTGTGTGATTGTTTTATAAGGAAAAGCATTAAACAAGTGACAGGTTAAAAACATTCCTAAACCAACTCTCAAAATTCAAAAGTCCTTCAGAACACAATTGAGTTTTAGTCTGAAGAACATAACAACTTGATGAGCAATTACGTCACCTTTGCAGAAGCAGAGATGTTCCCCCCATTTCTTCTGACTTCTGTCCTGATTTTATCAGTTCCAGGGCAATGCCCACATGCACACAGCACAGCTGTGGGGAGGAGGAGCAGAAAGCGTGGTCTCGAGTGAGACTCATCTCGTGCCTTGGCTTCCGTTCTCATCCTGATAACGAGAAACGCTAGATACTCTGGGCCTCCCTAGCCGAGATTTCTGTGACATCAGAAAAGACCCTGCCCTGTATCACATGGCGATCTCAAAAAGAACACTTCATAGGGATGGGTGTTTCTCTCTAGGGCAGGCTGTGTGTGGTTCACTAGATCCTGGGTCCAAAATGTTGGTTATAGAAGTAGAAATGCGGACGGCCATTCCAGGAGTGGGATTATTTGTGGGGCCCCTTTGCCTGCTTTTTTGTTTTTGTTTGTTTTGTTTTGTTTACCAATACTAGAAGCACTCCCATCTTGGGTATTCTTCCCTAACCCAAGGGATGGCTCTAAGAAAGCCTCCCACCATCAACTGACAAGTAGAAGTTCAGGAAATCAACAGAAAACTAGCAATTAGCTCATGGTCTTACTATGAACCGCTAAAGAGCAGAGAAAGAAGAGGGTATGGCCAACAAAAAAAGAGGGTTCTTTAGGAAGAGCAAGAATAAATGGTCTTCTTTAAAGATAAGCAAAAGGGAGAGCTACATCTCAGCCCTTTCTGTTAACCTGAACACTTTGTCTTCTGTTCCCAATCAGTCCCCAAAGAAATGACACATAATGCCACTTCTTTCATACTTCAAAGTCAAGTAAATGAAATTTCTGGGACAGATCTGTGTGCTAGGTGGATGATCTCATCTCGGAAAATGTTTTTTTTTTGTTTTTGTTTGTTTTTTTTGTTTTGTTTAGCAATTTAAACAGAAGTTCTTAGAACGAAAGAAACAAGATACTTCTTTGTACAGAAATGCCACTTGGCAAATCATTCAAAATTCTCATCTCGAGTGGGGTTTGCTTTAGTCTTGTTTGTGGCTCTACCAAAAAAAATTTTTAAAAAAATGGTAGATGAGTCAGCATGAAAATAACATCAATGAGGGTGGAAGAAAAGACAGCAGGGGCATTGCTTTCAGGCAAGGCAGCTCCCGGGTTTAAAAGAGATTAATTATTTTTACCCCCTTAGGAATATTCAGTCAAAGCCACTCATCAGATAATACCAGCTGCGTTAGTTTCTGACCGAAAATGGCAAATGCTCACAATGATGCTAACAGAGTATCTAGAAATGTGTCTCCCAATCTACAATTAGAGATATTTTTATAGAGATCTTGAGCATGACATGCATATAAAGGTTAACACTACGCTATGGTGGAATAATTGTTTAATAATGGCAAGCTGTATTTGGGAAGCACACTACAGAAGTTAATGTATGTGGCAGTCATTTTATAACACTAGTAGAACAAAACTTAACCATGTCAAATTAATGCTGTTACCCAGTGTGAGAATTTTTTTGTACTAACCATTTCTTATGAAAACAGGTCCTCTAAGGTGGTCCTTTTGCCAGTCCATCAGAGGCTCTGCAAATGTGTGTACCCACTGATGTACTGGAAAACATTACTTTGTAGATGTATTTTCAATAAAGAAAAAATAGTTTTACATTAATGTATTTGCATGTTGTTATTATTGTTTTCCCCACTTATGGAGATACTGTACTGAACTCAAAGCATGCTAAAGAAAGATGCCATTCTGGACAGTAAAGCCTTGGCAGAACCAGTGGGAGGGGAGTTAGCCATGATGCAATATGTAATGATATCCTGTGGCTCAGCTCCTAAAATGGGAGCCTGAAAAGAGGAAGATGTGGGATGCGTGGTCCTGGGACAGCTTGCACTTAGTTGCTCAGGTTGGATTCCGATTTCTCAGATAAAGGAAGTCATTTCTGTGTGGGAATCTGAAACACTACCGTGGGATGCTTTCAAACCATGATTTCCTGTCTGACCTTCAAATTAGGTAGGTTTATCTCTGTGATTACTGCTGCCATTTAGGAAAAGAGCAGAGTTAGAACCCAAAAAGTATTTCAAAAGCAGCCCTAGTTACTAATAACCACTTATGGAGGACTATTCTCCCTCTAGCTTCTTAATAAAGAAAGAATTGGTGGACAGACAATATCATGAAATCTCCAGCCACAAGTTCTAACTGCAGGTCTTTTCATCTCTCCGGCTACCAGCAGGGGGCAGTCACCTGCAGAAAAGTTTACTAGGCAGAGCGCTCAGGAGCCTAGGCCATCTCTTGAAATTAAATTTTATTAATTTTCAACGGTTTCTCTACAGAATATTAGGGTGAGATTTTTTGATTTTTTTATTACAAAACACTGTATTTGAACCTCTTTTTCAAGGCATAGATGATGACCACTTAGCCCATTTGGTAATAGGGAGAGAACAAAACCTGGTCACCCCAAGCGATTATCTGCAAACCTGTGAAATATTCTGGACACTGGATTGCGTTCTGGGAAGCACCATCGCAGATCAACCCACTGCTAGAAAGAACTCCCTCTTTAACCAATTTCTCTTCACTCCTCAGCCTCAGGTGGGGTCTGTGAAGCCACGCAGAGCCGTCCGTCTTAAGCTCATCTGGGCGGTGAGACTCTGAAGGGGGCATTGAGGCCGAGGACGGGGCACCGCCGTCCAGTTTAACCAGAATGAGAAGGAAAGAGGGAGAGACCCCCCACGTGGGAGGTCGTAAGTCTGCTCACAAACAGAACTATGAAAAAAAAATCAGGCTAGGTTTTTTCGTTGTTTCTAAGTAAATATATTTAGTGTTTTGTTTGTTTGGTTTCCCCTCCTAACATTTTTTAAAATTTCTAGGTCTTCAGAAGATAGGGTCCATCTCTTGCTTTTCCTGTATTCAACCTGTCATTCCCACTGCACAAATCAACAGGACTCCTTCCTTCTAAGGGGTTGGGGGTGGGGCTGGAGGATTAGGCACCACTGTTCGAGTGAGTCTGAAGGGAGCTTGGAGAAGGGTTTGTTTCCCGCTGGAGCGGAGCTTCATGGGCAAGACCCTGCTGGGGTCCGGAACACAGGGCCTCTTTCCGGGCAGCCCGCTGGGCACTTGACCCGAAGCTGCTGTCAGTCATCAGGCCTCTGTGTTAGTGGGTTGTGTCTCCTCTGCTCCCACCCGGGTGGTCCCAGATCTGGATCAACAATGCCTAGCTCTGTGTGGCCGCCTGTCCCGGCAAGGGCAGCTGAGAGGTGTCACGACTAGGGCACATTCTGAATAAATGAGCCAGGAGGGGGGTAGCAAAGAGAAATCCGGAGAACATCCACTAGCTATCACGGAAGCCCATCCAGGACCACCACGGAGGAGGCTCTGGCCTGCTGCCTGAGAAGTCACCTGAGTAACAAACGCCTAATTGTAAAGTCTGCAGTAACAAGCAGATTTTAATTTGCAAAAAGCCATAAAGTGCCACAAAATTCCTGAAGGTCTCCATTTCTAGGTTCCCTCTGCCACCCTACCTATGCAAAATCTCTCCAAGGGACCCCATCTTCTTAAGCATCTCTCAGTTTTCCTTGAGTTAGTGGTGCCTTTAGGAGCCGCTACATCAGTGGTTCTCAACCTGTGGGTCGCGACCCTTCCACGGGGTTGCCTAAGGCCATCAGAAACTCAAGATATTTACATTACAATGCATAACAGTAGCAAAATTACAGTTATGAAGTAGCAACTCAACAATCTTATGGTTGGGCTCAACACAACATGAGGAACTGTACTAAAGGGTTGCAGCATTAGGAAGTTTGAGAAGCCCTGCTCTGGAGTCTAGAGAACTCTCATTCTGCCATGCTTTCTTTTCCTTTCTTAGCCAGACCAGCACACTCTGAAGGAAGCCTGGCAACATCTCCTACCACAGGGCAGTCGTCCTGCCCGCAACACTGCTTTGAGTTTTAAGATATTCATATTTCACTAAATTCTACCTGTGTAAGTAGAGTTGTCAGATAAAACACAACACACTCCATTAAACTTGAACTTCAGATAAGCAACAAATATTGTTTAGTGTAAGTATTAAATAATATATGGAGTAAGCAAAATAGGGTACTAGATAGTCCATATTATTTAATAACTTGAGAGGCCCGCATACAAGTGAAATGAAAATTAGAGAATAATTTCTGTTTGCCTCAGTACAGTGGATATAGCATGTGAAAGAGTCTGTGTGTTGGGGGAGGTGTCTTCAGTGTCCCCATTTCAATTTTTAATTGCTCCTTGAAAGGACAAACACTCTTTAAAACTTCCCCTTCTAGAATTCCCTACAGTTTGTTTCTTTTGGCAACATTAACACTGATTATGTCTTGTAAATCTTGTGGCCGCCATTTAAAAGCCTGATGGATCGCCTTTGGGGCTCTGCACAACTGTTTTAAATAGCTTATCCATGCTTGAAGTCTTTGAAGGATCACATTTGCTTTGTGTTGCTTCCCTCTCATTTTTCTCTCTCTCTCTTCTCCCCCTCATCCCTCTCTTTCCTGACTCCAACACAGAGTATTTTCTGAAATCCATTAAAACACAGAAATGTCACTAACATTGCTTTCAAGAGATGGGCATTTTTCCTTTTACTTGGGGGTGGCTTTTTGAGAAGTACCTGTGTGCCTGTCATGTTGTCCTGTTCTAACCTATTTTCCAGTGGTCATATAGAGGGAAATGGGTGAAATCTTTTTCCAGACTATGGGAATGGCAGTTACACTGTAAAATCCCCACTGTAAATGTCCTGGTGGCCAGGACAAGCACAGATCACCTGGGACTGCAGAAGGAACAAATAGAATCGCATTCTCCCCAGTGATGGCAGGCACATGGCCGCTTTCAAGACGACAATGAACATCAGGTGGCAACCTAGGAGTCCTTTTCTCTAACTCTGTTTCAGGAAATCATAAAAAAAAAAAATCCCAAAAGTGCCCAGCCATGGGCTGGAGAGATGGCTCAGAGGTTAAGAGCACTGACTGTTCTTCCAGA
>LOJH01000300.1:49842-68068 GCA_001685095.1 Ellobius talpinus | reverse complement strand
GGGTGGGGGGGCACGAAGTCACTGGAGCCAGAAACCAGGTGATTAGTGCTACTCGATGGTGCCACATGGCACCTCAGTGCTGCCTGCCAGGAAGGTGAAAAGAACAAGCCGCCAGCTGACCAAACCCAAACTCCCAGTTGAACTGAACTTTTATTGAGTTTATTTGTGGGATGCATGACAAGAGGTCTTTCCATCATTAGTAAGAATAAAAGGTCGTTTTCACAGTCACTTTGGCACACACTAATGTCTCATGGAAAGGAAGAAAAAGAAAGAAAAAAACAGAAAAGCAATGACGACAACGAAACCTACATAATACGTCATTAAGTACATACGAAATATTAATAAAATATCCCTGATAAACCAAAGTGCGTACAGACAGGAGGCAAATGCCCAGGACCATGTTGCGCCATATGCAACCACACAGGTCACTCACATTGCCTCGTCAAAGTTGGAAGTTAACAGTCATGAGAGGATTAATTTGCAGTTACACACCAATTATTTACATAACAGTAATTAGTGCCAAGGGAAGTAGGAGGAGGCTTGGCTGCATGGTCCAGCAGGAATTAGAGTTATTAACAGATGAAGGTGGCTGGGGCCAGGTGGGGCTGGTAGGACTGTCAGTTGGGAGTGCTACATTGGTCACGGCTAAGGACCCAGGTGTGTCACCCTCTGGGTGTAAGGCCGCGCTGTGGGAGCTCCTTACGGGAGTCTCCACTAAACAGTCCGCGCCAACTGGCCATGTGGGCATCAGAGGAGGACCCCTTTTGCCAGAGATAGATGGAGGGCCTGCTAAGACCCTTCACACGCGGATGGTTCAGAGAGGGAGCAAGGCCATCTGGACTTAGAAACCTTACCCTTGGCAAAAGGTGGGCAAAATGGGTGGGGTCCCCCTAGATCTTCAGTGCCTGCCTCCTACCCGGATCACATCCCCCACCTGAGGCTGGAGTCAGCAGCCAATTCTGTTAGCTTTCAACTTTAAGGCATCTTCTACATAGTGTTTCTAAGCAAAAAAGCAATAAAAATTGAGGTATTCTGTAGTTGTTCACACTGGTAGGTGAGGCACATCCATATCTGTCAATCAGTCAATCGTCAATCAATCAATCTCACTTTCAGTCCTCTGAATGGGTCATATGCACACAACAAGAAAAAGGCCATTGGAGCAAATGGACCGAGAATGGAAGTGGTGGTGTGTCTATGACATCCCATTTCAGGGACCTGTCTCCCTGCCTCCTCCTCCATATGAGAGGACAGGGGGATGGGGGCCGAGGGCCGTGTAGGTTGGGTGCAAAGGCCGGACGGAAGCAGGCCATAGTTTCACAAGTCAGAAAGGACACACTCAGCGAAGGGCAACAGCAGCAGTGACAGCAGCAGCAGCCAGGAAGCCTCTGACACCGCAGGAAACTTGGGGTCTGTCACCCCGGCACAGGAGATGCAAAAAAACGCACACCGTAGAGACCCCTGTGGCCTCACCTCAATGGTGGTGGCGTCTGAAAGGGGATGGGGCTGGCTTCCCCTTGGAGTTGACCCGCAGCTTCAGCCTGGAGGGATGTGGCCCAATGAGGCGGTCGCCATAGCGAGGTGGTCACACTCGCACAGTGGCCTCAGGCCCCTCCGGCACCACAACAGATCTTTGCCCCTTTTCAAGCCATCGCAAAACCAGGTCCTGGCCCCCCTACAAGAGGCCAGTGTCCCCAGACCAGGCCTCCTTGAGGCTGGCCCTCGCTCGCTGCCACCAAGCCGGACAAGCTCAGAAGGAGCAGGCCGAGCACACAGGCCCAGCGAAAACAGATTCACCCAAAGAGCGCTCAGCAGGAGTCAGGGAAGCTTTCCATAGAGAGAGAGGAGGGGAGCCCAAGGCAAGCTCCACAAGGCGCAGGGCATGCACTGGAGGGCAGAGGCAGAATTATAAACGGGTCGGTTACTTGACGAGATCTTCCGGATGGGTGAGTCAGGGTCAGGCCGGGACAGCCATTGAACCACGTAGCTCTTCTTGGAGGGATCCGAGATGTTTCCTGGAAGGAAAAGAGGAGGCTGCAGCTGCCAGGGCACCATTAAGGACCACCACCACGACCTCCACCACAGCATCCACAGCAAAGCAGCTCGCCTTCAGGCATCCTGGGGCCCAGGGCAATACGGAGGCATGGTTCCTGTTCCTGGATAAACTGGTCTCCTGCCTGTCTGCGTCCTGGGACCCAGCAATGTCTCTGCAATTACCCACTTCGGGCTCATCCATCTACTAATTCATGTCCTGCTCCTTCACCCTCTTTACCCCACCTTACTTCCAGGGTTCCTTGTCACTCAAACTTGTCACCAGAGAAGCATAGTGAGGATGACAAATCCTGCCACCCCTACCATGACCTCTTGCACTCTGTCCTCTGTAGAAGAGAATAGTGGGGATGGGGTCTAGCCTTGAGCTGCGGTGTAGACCAAGATGTTGAAACACATGTGATACTGGACCAGACATCTGCAGAGTGTTCTTGGCTGCTGTTGTCAAAGAACACAGGACACCCTCTACTCACATGGGCATTCCCTTCCTACATTGGCATCTCTATTGCATAGGCCACACACTCCTGCTGTGCTGTGGTTCACTGTGGGTCATTGGAGTTTAGTGCTGCAACATCATGCCATGAAGGCAGGGATGGGCTGAGACTTCTCTTCTGTGCATACCAGGACCTGCCCAAGGACGCTCATGGGTCAACCGCCCCCTCCGCATCCTATTTCTTTCTAGGGAAAATCTCAGCCCTGGATGGGAGTGCTCAAGTTCAAGTTCACCCGCGAACCCATGACAAGCCCAGCCATTTTGGAAGAAGAGTAGAATTTGACTGCATCAGGCCCCCACTTCCCCTCTCCTAGGCTGTTTCATGCTAGGGGCCGGGGTGGCACAGTGCTTACGGGGACAGGCTGCAAGCCTGCAGATCCTTGCTGTCTCGGGCCGCTCCTCC
Organism: Ellobius talpinus; assembly: GCA_001685095.1. NCBI lineage: Eukaryota > Metazoa > Chordata > Mammalia > Rodentia > Cricetidae > Ellobius > Ellobius talpinus. The sequence continues at coordinate 65,126 of LOJH01000300.1, read as the reverse complement.
CGGCAGACACCGAAATTATCATCTGCAGTGCGGCAGAGGACTGGTCGTTCCTGGGTGCCGTTGCCACAGGTTACTGAACACTGTAGGTACAGAACCATTAATCAGGGTTACCTCCCATACTGGGTCTCATGCTCCCCAGGCATGTGACTGGTGACCCATGGGAGATGATGTGGGTCTTGTCCCTTGGGGGCTCTCCTAGAATGTGCATGCCCATTCCTCAGGGCTACTATGATGCCAGCACCTCTGGGTCCTCCCTTCCTCCCACGGTTTGGATATAATTTGAGCATGTCATTCCAGACATGTGTGTTGGAAGCTTTGTCCCCACTGTGGTGGTAATGGGAAGGGGAGTGAAACCTAGTGGGGGCTTTTCCTGACCTCTTTGGAGCTTGGCTGCCTGCTTCTCCACGGGGTCACTCTCCCATGTAGCCCATCATGGTGCCATATGTCATAAGGTCCTCCCTCATAAGGGTAAAGTTGATAATGCTAGCACCATGGCCTAAAACCTTCAAAACCATGAATTAAAGAAGCCTCTTTCTACAATAGCCAGAAACCCTCTACACTGCCATAAATCCCTATGGAGAGTCCCCAGGAAAGTAAAAACAGAATTACTATTGGGCCCATTGCTCCTGCGTATATACCCAAAGGACTCTAAGTCAGCATACTACAGAGGTACCTGAATATCTGTGTTTATATCTGTACTAGCCAAGAAATGGATCCAGCCTACCTGTCCATCAACAGGTGCACAGAGAGACAGAGGAAAAAGTGGTACACGTATGTATGTTTGTGTTTGTATGCATGGGTGCATATATGATGGGCAGGTGCACATACATGTATATGTGGAGGTCTGAGGCTGGCATTCAGAGTCTTCTTGACCACCTTCCACCTTATTCATTGAGTCAGGGTTTCTCAACTGAACTCTTGAGTTTGCGGACACAGCTAATCTAGTTAGCAAGGTTGCTCCTGGGATTGCACCTCTGACTCTGAGCTCCGGAACTACCGACAGGCTGCTTACATGAGTGCTGGGGAGTCCAGATCCCAGACTCTGTGCTTGCACAGCAAGTGCTTTAACCACCAGAGATGGCTTCCTAGAACCCGCGCGTGTGATGGAATTTTATTCAGCCATAAGGAAAAAAGAAATCATGGCACTTGCTAGAAAATGGATACAGTTAGAGATCCTATTAAGTAAAATAATCTGGGCTCAAAAGGACAAATTCTGTTTCTCCCCATATGTGGAACTCTGAGTGTGTGTGTGTGTGTGTGTGTGTGTGTGTGTGTGTGTGTGAGAGAAGATCATGACAACTCTTGAGGGGTACTATTTGGGGACAGGAAAAAGGGAGAGAGCAATGGGAAAGGGAAGTGAATTAGAACATGTGTGTGAAGACGCCATAATAAAACCCTTTACTTTGTATGCCAGCTTCAAAGTAGAGATAGGATAAACTAGACAATGGAGGAAAGCAATGCCATTATAAGGAGAGACTATAAAGCATGTCTGCCCACAACCTTCTCCACAAAAGGCACTCAAGCACCTCATTATGCTAATGGAAAATGGTTTAACACACTTCTCTCGCTAAAGGATGCTGAAGGCCCAGGAAAACCTGTAGTAGGCTGGGGCTCCTGCAACATCTCTGATCCAGTCCTGGAGCCTTTGGCAATCCTTCCTCTAACTTTCTCTCTAAACACAAGGCTCCAGTACCTTCTAGCTCCCCACCCCACACTTCATGTCCTTGGGGAAGAACCAGAAGTCGACTCATACCCCAGCTCCTGGCACTGTGACTCCTTCAGCCCAGCCCTGCACCCTTACTGTGAATATGGGAAAGAGTCAACTCAGCAGACTTGGGATTCTCAAGCTCCTCACATTCCCAAGCAACAGCCTGTTTTGAGGAATGACTCTTGTGCAGTTTCTGGGGGCCTAACTCATGGAAGGTTCTATGTGGTAAAGATAAAAAATAATAATAAAAAAGCTTCTGCATGCTTAAGGCCTTGGGGCAGGCTGGGGCATGCTTATTAGGTAATTTAAACCAGCAGTGCAATTTATGCATGGTAAATATCTGCTCCCTGTTCTTCTGAGATCTGAGGTCCATCACTCAATCACTGTGTAGCTGGTTCCCTGATGGAAGACCTGGACTTCCATGCTCTGGCTCTCACTGGTGCCCTAAAACCTGAGCTGTGGCCTAGGGCACAGGAGTTGTATCAATGGAATGGCTGTCTAGCTCAGGCGTTTCCAAGCTCAGTTTGGGGTCAAGGGCATGGGGCCAAGAGAACTGCTTACCTGGGACCAGGACCCAGCCCGCCACCGCCCAGGGCAGAGCTCACGGTTGCAGGCCCTACGGCTCTCAGGACGGTGGTCGTTGCAGTGTTTGGTGTGCACAGAGCGGGTGGTGTTGTTGTGCAGGGGTTGAATACAGCGTACGGAGCGCACCTGCATGCCGGTTCGCCCACAGCTCTGACTGCAAGGCTCCCACTCACCGGTGACCCACCTGCCGGGTGGAATGGCAGGTGGTCAGGGAAACAGTCTGGCTGTGGCCCAGGTGGGCAGTAAGAGCAGAGATGTCAGCCGTGCCCTCCGGCAACTGAGGCTCTCCCTCAGTTCACAAAAGCGCCTGCCATGTGTGCGGGCTTACGTGGAGAGGAAGCTAAGCCTCAGATATGCCCCTGCCTATCAGAATCCAACAGGTTCTTCTGGGGCTAGTGGTCTAAAGGGTTCTACCACCTGTCTGGTCCCTCAGGGTCCTTATCCTGATCACGGTCTCATCATCTGAGGGTGTTATGAACCTTCCCTAGCAAAGCTCAAGGGCTCTGTGGGCTCTCTGAGCCCCTATCCCTGCTGGTCCTCTATCTAGCCACCTTCCCTGACCTGGGCCCAGTAATGCATCCTGCCAGTCCAAGGGTCTGAGAATCAGCACTGTTGCTTAGAAACATCTAGGACAGCACTGGAAGCCATCCCAGGTCCTCTAGGCCTCAGTTTCCCCATCTAAGTGTTAATAGTTTTTGTCTTTTATGAGATGCACATGGAGCTTCCATTTAGTGGGTCAGAAGTAGGCCTGCACCTTTAAACCATGGTGTGGTTGGTAAAAACCCTAACACACCATGAGATACCAGGCCCAGGGTTTCCGGTAGGCCCAGTTTCAATCACCCCCCCCACACACACAGTGTAGCCCCGGGCTGTGGCCCTCTCCCAACACTCACACAGGCTGGGAGCACTCCTGAGGGTTGCAAGCTCGGCGGATGGCTTTGGGCTTGGCCAGGGCACTGCAGAAGGCTCGGTGCACCATCTTGCTGTCCAGCCTCCTGCGGCAGCCATACTTGGTGAACTGGGACCCTGAAGATAGAGAGCTTGAAGGGGCTCAATGGGGCAGTGGGACCCCCAAGGGGGCTGGAGAGGCTGGGCTTCCACCAGCAGTGTTGGCCCCATTCTCCTCTCGCCTCTGCTTTCTTCTTTCTATATAGTCCAGGTTAGCACTGAACTCACTCTTTGTCCCCGTATTCCCTCAAACTTGTAATCCCTCTGCTTCAGTCCTCCAAGGGCTAAGACGACAGGCTTGGGCCACCATGCTTTATTCCTCCTTGCCCTTAAAATGACTTAGAGAGCGAGGCAGGAGTCTTGGAGAGATCTCTGTAGGAACTCACCTTTGACCCCATCAAAGGGAGGGCAAGAATGCAGGCTCTCTTGATGGTTCCCCTCCATCACTTAGCCATTTACTTTATCTTGGGGTCTGAATGAATCAGGATCTGATCAACACAGGGCACCTGGTCTGCGTGGCTCCTTGTTGTCGCTGACTCCTACAGTCTTTCTCCATGTGGGTGCTGTTCTTCCCCAAGACTACCGGGAAATATCTGGGGTATCTAGTGGCTAGAGGCTGGGAGTACCGCTCAGCCTCCTCCAATGCACAGCACCCCACCCCAGGACAGAGAATAACAGAACCTGAATTTCCATAGTACCTAGTGAGTCTACAAGAGAATCTAAGCACAGCCAGGCAGCCTGCCCTAGACTGGGCATCCAAAGGCATCTTGGGAAGCAGAGGACTAAGGGGTGCTGACCCGTGAAAAGGAGTGGAGGGGACAGTGAGACTGCACAGATTTCCCCCAGAGAAGCAATGTGCGGTCAGGACAAGCACTTGCTGTGGATCAGGCAAGGATGTGAAAGGCCTGGTCTCCATCCTGCAGGGCTATCTGAAGGGGGTGGGGCTTAAGAGATCACTGCGGATGTGGTCTTGAAAGCAGAGACTGGGAACTCAGCCCTTTCTTCCCTCTCTTACCTGCTAGGATAGGCAGGTAAGGCAGCGAGCAGCTTCTTCTGCTTCTGTTATGATCTGCTGCCTGGACACAGCTCAGAGCAATGGGATCCACTAACCATGGGACAAAGCCTCCAAAATTGTGAGTGGAAATACAGTTTTCTTTTTTATAAGTTGATTATCTCAGGGGTTCATTACAATGACAGAAATCAAATACTACACCCAAAGTTGGTATGGCCAAGATGGGGAGGTAAGGCATAGAACATCAGTGTGCCCAGATGCCTGCCTGGGCCTCAGAGGCCACAGGGAGAATTTTGGCTTTGGTCTCACAAACGGAGGGAGCTACTGGAGGTGTCACAATGCAGGACAGGGGAGGGTCTGGTTCATGCCTTTATTTTAGTTTTTCATATATATGTGTGAGCACGTGTGTGTGTGTGTGTGCGCGCGCGCGCGTGCATGTGTGCACTCTGTGGAGGCCTGTGGATGATGTAAGCAATCATCCTTGATTCCTCTTCCATTTCATTGATTGACACAGGACCTGACAATCAAATCTAGAGCTTGCCACTGTGGTTAATATCAATAACCAGCTTGCTCCAGGGATTCCCTAATCTCTTGCCTTCTAAGGCTGGAATTATAGGAAAGCTTCCATGCCTATCCCACTTGTACACAGTTTCTGGAATCTGGTACTTATCCTTGCAAGGCAAGTATGTTAACCACACATCTGTCTCACCAGCCTTGATTCGTTAAAATGTCATTCCGGGCCCTACAGTGGATTCCCAAAGGTCAACAGGATGATGGTGCACATAGAGCCTTGACAACTGCAGCCAGAATCAGAAGGGCCTGCTGGTGAGGTCCAGGTGGGGTGGGGAGATGGCGCACCATTGAGGCAGACCAGAAAGCTGAGAGTATCATTGCTCAGGATGAGGTTTCCCTGCCACTTAACTTCTTTGAGGTCAGCGGAGACCTCTTTCTCTCTATCTCTCCCAGTCCCCAACTCTAGATTGATCAGGTTTGTGGGGTTTTTCTGAATAGACTTAGGGGGCTCCCCAGAAGTGTCCCCAGTGCTTCTGGAGTCTTGCTAGTACTGCTGCTTGATCCACTCACACGTCAGCCTCCAACCAAGCTGCCTCACTCTCCGCTTCCTGATGCTGTCTGTGATGTGACCCACACCCTACAGGCCATTCTGGCTACATTTTACCTGATGTCTCAAGCACCTGCCCTTCCCAACTCACAGACCTTTCCAGCCTAGGCTAAGCCTTTGATCTCTCCAATGGAGGTCACTGCTGTGTTGCTCCCCCAGGCCCTTCTCATATGTGTCAGGACAAACTCCCTGGCCTCAGAGCTGTCGTCAGGAGGGCGCTGTTGGCCCAGGACACTTCACTCGAAAGCCCATTCAAGCAGCCCCAACCTCCTCTAGGCTCACAGTGAGTCTCAACCCAGGGGTGCCCACCTCCGATCAAGCCCAAGAGCCCCAGCAGTAAGAACCCCCCTCACCTCCACCGCAGGGCTTGGAGCAGGGAGACCACTTTTTCAGGGCCCACTCATGGCGCACAGAGTCGTCTTCCAGGACATTGTTGTCGTCAACATTGAGCGAGTCCTCATGGATCATGTATTTGTATGTCAGTGAGATCCGAGAGTCTCCTTCGGGGATAACCTGGGCCCACCCCAACATGGTCATGAGTATGGCTGCCCAGCTTTTCATTCTTCCACTATAGCCAACTCAGAGGCATCAGGCAGACTGACAACCAGAGGAGACAGACAGTCCCTGACATATGATGGTCATCTTTAAAGGTTTTTCAACTTTACAACAGCACTTGGAATTTGAAATTTGGACCTTTTCCCTGGCTAGTGGAATGTGGTGCAACTGTCTAGTGATCCTGATGGTGGCAGCAAGTCCTAGCTGTAGTTTAGGTACAGCCAAAGCACTTTTGTATGACAACCACTAAGGAAAATCTATATAGAGCTAGGACCTCACAGTCTGCCAGTCACAACACTAAAAAAATTTAAATTAGCTAGATGGTGGTGGTGCATGCCTTTAATCCCAGCCCTTGGGAGGAATAGGCAGGTAGATCTCTGTGAGTTCGAGGCCAGCCTGGTCTACAGAGTTCCAGGACAAGCTCCAAGGTTACAGGAAAACCCTGCACACACTCATTCAGTGCCCATAGAGACCTGAAGGAGGTGTCAAATCCCTACGAGCTAGAGTTACAGGCATTTGTGAACTGCCTGCTGTGGGTGCTGGGGTACGAGTTCTAGTCTTCTTACCTTCTGAGTCATATCTCTAGCCCCCCCCCCACTCCCTTCAGCTCAAGCTCATTTTTGAGACAGAGTCTTGCTAAGTTGCCCTAGTTGACCTGGAACTTTATGTGTAGACGGGTTAGCCTGGAGCTTGCTTTAATCTTCTTGCTTTGTCTCCCGAATGCTGGGATTGCAGATGCATGGCACCATGCATGCTTGGCTCAGTGTGTTTGTTTGTTTGTTTGTTTGTTTTGATACACAAACTACATGACTTAAGCAATTAATTAGAACTAAAAAATTTAAAGTGACTTGGAAATCCAGCCGCCTCAGGATTCTGCATTACCAGGAGCAGCCTTGTGATCCTAGACAAAGGGGACCTAGAATCCAGTACTGTTTGGACACAAAATCCAGTGTGTGACTGGTTGCTGGTTTCTGATCTCTTGGGTGTGAGAATTTCAGTACAACAGCAGAGATTAATGTATCTGATGTATACCAGCTGTGAATGTCATTCAGATAGAAAAAATGAAAGCCTCTGGCAAGGAGACTACCCACAGTCAGTAAGAGCTGGTTCAGGAACCAGAGCCCTGGGGTGCAGGCCCATGCCCACTCGTGGCTGACTTGGAGGGAAAGAGGCTGCTTAGAGCAAAGCCGGAAGAATGCAGAGGGAGCATGGGCATCCCAGAGCTTCCATCATTTCCTGGGGCCATGAGCACCCACGGGCTGGCACGACACTCACCAGGACGGTGATGGTTCCATGGAGCGGGCCCATGGTCTGCAGCGTTTCCCTCTCATCTTCATTCCTGTATTCCCACTCCACACCCATGGCGATGAAGGTTCTAGAATTGGGGTCCAAGTGATTCTCTTCATTTAAGATGAACTTGCCTGTCTCCAGGTTCTTGACAGCTGAGAATGGTAAAAGGGAGCACACAGGCACTCCAGCGTGCTGCTGCTAGTGGAGAGGGGGTCATTGGTTTTTTTCCCAGATGTCCCCTCCCCGATAGCTGCCACTGGATGGTCTGTCCTTGCCAATAGTAGCCCAATTTGCTTTGGGAGTCACACCCTGCTCTTGGTTGCTCTACCTCTGCATGGGTCTAGTGCCCCCTGGACAGGGTGGTCTTCCACGCTTCTGCAAACTGAAGGAGCATGGCCTGTCTGGGACACAGGGCTACAGCTGTTGCCAGAGGAGCCCTCTGATCTCAAGCTCTGACCTCCCCAAGAAGATGCATGTATGAAAGCCCAGGAAGTGGACTGGGCCAGGTGGACTAGGGCTGAGGCACGTCTGTCCATCAGAGCTGTTGATCTCAGGACCTGGCCATACAACCAAGCCTTTGAGCTTGAGTACTCTGCTCTGACCTTTGCTACTCTGCCCATCCTGGAAGAACAAGGTCTCACAGGTGTTGAGACATTTGGGCTCTGACTCACACAGATGGTGGCTTGTGGTGTCGGCCTCCTGGATGAGCAGGTGTCTGGCTCCAGCGGGAATCTCAAACATCTTGATGTACTCTTTAGAGGTAGAAAGGAAGCCAGATGAGAAGACAGGAAGCCACTCCAAGGCACATGCCCCAGGAGCCTCCGAGGCAGCTCCACTATAGACACTCCCAACTGCACTTGGTAGGAGAGGGGTCAACTAGAAGTCTCCTCCACTGAACACCCAGGTGGGAATCTAGCTCCCAGTCATGCTGGGAGTCTAAGATGCTCTATGTAGGAGGGAGGCCCCAGGCAAGCCACGTGGCCTATCTGCATTTCAGCCCCTCCATCTGCAAACCACGTTAGAATCCTATGTGTAGGGGCGGCAAGGCCAGCCAGTGCTGAGCATCTGACCTGCAAGACCATTCCTGGCTCACAGCACCTCGCCAGAGCCTACATGTTTGCTCTGTGGCCTTTCATAAGAAAACCAAAGAGGTGTTGCTCCATGTCAGAGTAAGACTGACAGACCGCAGATGCAGTTAGCTGCTGTGGGCCAACTCATAGGGCTGGGTCATATGGAAGCCCAGCATCAGTACCAGGCTGCTGTGTTTTGGATGAGGCTTGTGGGTGTTCCCCATGTGCTAGATTCAGGGAAGTCCTGATGGTAGCCATTTGTGGACAGGAGAGAGGGAGGGAGCCAAAACACGCAGCTGGGCATCCTGGAGGGAGGGCTGAGGGGGACTGACCTTTGTGGGCCCTTGACCTCAGGCTTCTGAGGTCTGCCTGCAACCCAGGCCCTGTTCTCCATCCTCCATATCTATTGTGGCTCAGACTCAAGATCCCCAATCAGGTTCCTTTTCCCCCTGACCCTCACAGCCCCAAGCCCCAAATAGTCACAGATTTATACAGAGCCCCCAGGGGTGTGGGCATTCAGGGTTCCTAGCCCCACAAGGCGCTACTGACTTTCCACCCTAGGGCAGAAGATGGGCTCCTCACCTTGCTTCCTGGGTGACCTCGTGAATGTGCCCTTCACCACTTTACAGTGGGTGTTGTCACCTCCACACACGCCACACTTGTCCTCCTGCTTGCGGGAGCCAATGACCCCATCACAGCCCACCTTCTGCAGGGCAAAAGAGGGCAGGGGACCTTAAAGACCATGTCCTTGCCTGAGTCCCCCCATCCCCCATAGTACCTGATCCCTCCCACAGCAGGATCTGTATATCTCTTCTTAGCAGCTCCTGACATGGGGGATGAAGTACTTTGGAGAGAGGCAGACCCGACATGGCCATGATGAGCCATGTGCCCTCTCCCTGCCTCAGTTCGTGTAGAGCACAGAGCCTATCCTATCCTTACAGCACCTCTGCCCTTAGCCCACACTACCCTTACCCACCTAGCACATCCCCAAGGTGGCCATGAGGGGTTTCACCCAAAGCTTAGGATGCTTTGTTCCAGTGGAGCAACAATGAGGTAGGTTGTGAAATCGTCAAGAGTCAGAACCTAGTGAAAGGTGTCCTTGACATTGTTTCTATATCCTGCTCACTCCCTGAAACAGCCCAGAGATGCTGAGGCTTGCCTTGTAAGCATGGAGAGCTTAGTCTGAGCCCAGATCCCACACTCTACTGGACTCATCACCCGTGTGTCTGTGCGCCAGAACCAGAAAGCGTGTCATGGAAGACTGTCTTGGTTGTTAATCGATGTAGGACAGCCCAGTCCGCACTGCCTCATGGCACTCACCCTGCAGTCCCCACGCACACAGAGGCTGAAGGCGTCCTTGTAGGAGCAGCGTGTCCCATCATGCACCATGCGCTTCATGGACACCACCTCCCCTGTCTCCTTGGATTCGCAATAGAGGTGGCATCTCTCCTTGGCTGGAAGGAGAGGCAGTGTGTTAGGCTGGAGCCTTCTCAAAAGAGCATCACACCAGAAAGAAAAGTCCCAGTATTCTTAGAGCTCATCTGCCCCACTCACAGTCCCTGAAATCTGTGCTCTGGGAGGACACACACAGAGAGGGACAGGTGATAAAAACCTCCTTCCTACCTTTTTGGCTTCTGAGACTTTGACTCTGGTGCTAGCAAGCCTTAGGAAGAGATTGCCCAAGAGATCCCGCCAGGATGTGTATATACCCCACATCCTCCATCTTTACAGCCCTGCCTGATGGAGATCTTCGACTCTGCAGAGGCAAAGCACTCTTTGCCCAGTCCCCATCTCAAGAGCCTTCTTCAGAGCCCTCTCCCACTGTGGGCGGGGATGTAAATGCCTGCAGCCTCTGTGGAAATCAGTGTGGTCGTACCTCAGAAAACTAAACCTATGATCCCTATGTACTGTGCTGCACCACTCCTGGGAGTACATCCAAAGGAGTCTAAGTTAGAGACGCCTGCACATCTGAACTGTTCTCAAGAGCCAAGGTATGGGGTCAGCATAGGAATCTATCGACAGAGGAATGGACCAGGGAAATGTGATGTGTACACATGGAGCTTTATCGGATGTAGGGAAGAAGACAATTGCATTGTCTTCAGGAAGATGGGTATAACTTGAGATTTATCATATTAAACAAATTAAGCCTGCCTCAGAAAAACAAGTATCACATTTTCTCTCGCATGCAGATCCCCCCATATATATGCTTCGTGTGGGGAGAAGATAATGGAGGGGCAACATGATCAAAATATGACAGACTCGTATTCAAGTGTCACAGTGAAACCCATTGTTTTGTTTAATGAATGATGTTGATTAAAAAAGAGAAAAGAGTTGTTTTCAATCAACCAAATGCAGCCAGACCCTCTTGCAGTCAACCTCCAGTCCCTGGCACTTTTCTTGTTCTGCATGAATTTATCAGAAGCAACTGATACACTTGGTCGCCAGGTTGGGTATCCTCCAGCCCCATCAGCTCTGTCACCCCTCAACTCTGCATCAGCACATGTAAGACACAGCAGGTGACTCCAAATGGTACCCCAGGCTCATGGTACCCCTTACACATGGAAGGGAGAAGGTCTCAAGAGGAGCAGAACTAGCCTTTTGTTATCACGCCCTCCATGTGTGGGCTCAACGGCTAACAGACTGGAACTATTTGAGAAAGGATTGCATCTGTACTAACCTTGTATGCACATTTCTTTGTTATTCTCTAACTCATACACATTAACAACTGTGGTGGTTTGAATGAGAAGGGCTCATCTGTTTGAATACTTGGTCCTCAGTTGGTGGAACTGTTTGGGAAGGATTAGGAAGTGTGGGGAAGGAGTGGGAAGTGTGCCTTGCTGGGAGAGATGTCACTGCAGGTGGGGCTTTAGGTTTCAAAAGGCTCATGAGATTCCCAGGGCTTGTTCACTCTCTGCATCATTGTTATAGATCAAGATGTGAGTTCTCAGCTGTTCTTTCGAGCCACCATCATGAACTCTAGCCCTCTGAAACCATAAGCCAAGTCGAATACTTTTTTAAATAAAAATTACCTTGATCATGGTGTTTTATCATAGCAATAGAAAAGTAACTAAATGACAACCTTTTTCATAGCATTTCAGGCATGTTAGGTAGTATGCACAGACACTCCACTCCTGTATACAGGAACTTGAACATTCAGGGAGCTGGCTATCCTATGGGGGCACTAAAACGGAGGTGCAATTACCAAGCACTCCTCTGCCTAAAGTTACTAATAGTTCAGTTCTGTAAGACACAAAATAAATGTCATTTAATGCTTCACCTGTTTGGTTCACAGTTTCTGTCACACGCAATGGAAAGTAATGTAAGAGAGGGTGGGGTGGTGGTTGATTTCAATTACTAGCTTGACACAGGACTGAATTTCCTGGGGAGGATCCCAGTGAGGGATGGTCTAGACTAGGTTGGCCTGTGGCCATGCGTGCAGGGGATTGCCTTCTTCGCTTCAACTAATGTGGGAAGACCTAGTCTAAAAGCAAGTAGCACCATTCCCTGGGTTTTGGCGCTAGGTTGTATAAAAGGGAGAAGGAGCTGAGTTCATGCCTGCCTTCGGGCATCCATTCTCTCTCTGCTCTCGACTGTGAATGTATCAGGTGCCTGTAGCCTTGACGTCTCTGGTACCATGGGCCACAACCTGGGACTGTTAACTTGAACTAACCCTTCCTTCCTAAGCTGTGTTTGTTGAGGTATTTTGTTACAGCCGCAGAAAGGAAACTACCTATCAGAAGTCACCTGATCGCTTTTCAGGGTCAGCCTCGGCTCCCATCCCACACTTGTGACAGCATGCGACTCCAGCCTTGTTCCCTGGATGGTCACTGTAGGAGCTGCACCCTATGAGCTCCCAACCCAGCAGCCTCTATGTGTCCAGTGTTCTGGTTCCCCTGGGATGGAAACCACGCCCCCAGCCCAGAGCCCTTGTTCAAGAGTAGGACCCCGCAGCCACACTAGCCAGCACTGTACCATGTTGCCAGACCAAGTGTCACCACAGCTTTGCCCTGTGCAGTATATAAAACAATGTATGTCCCTGCCTGCTCCACCTGGGGTCCTGTGCTGAATCCCCCTCTGATCTCCTCAGGAAGCTCACCATCCCGGTGCTCGTGGGGCAGCCAGTGGTGCTGGGCATCACCGTGCTCAAAGTACAGGTCCCACTGGCGGCACTGCTCCTCCCGGAAATCAGCCAGGGCATTGGGGCAGTCCTGGGGGTTGCAGAGCTGGAAGTCGTAGGCCAGGCCGGAGCAGGTGCGGCCCCCGTTGGCTGGGCTGTGAGAGAAATCAAAGATTCCCTTTCTTGGGGCCTCTAGAAAAAGACCTGTCCATGGATGGCATTTTTAGGGAAACCCTTGAGTCTCAGGTATGGAAGGGGCACCTCTGCTAGACACAGTAGACACAGCCCTACTAGGGACCCAGGTACCTCCCCAGTCAGGCAGGCCTTGGGACATCAAGACTAGAAGGAACTGGCAGTAACCATCCCCCATCTGTGCTCTCTTGAGAAGGTAGCCTCTTTCCTGGGCATGCCACCTTCACCCTGGCATTGAAGCCCAGGACTGTTCATGAGCACAGATCTGTGACTGCATGTTAGGATTCTGCCTGCCCCAATGGACTACAAATCTCAGGATAACCAGAGATGGTTGAGCCTCCCATACGACCTCCTGGGTCTGGGGCACACAGAGCTGGAGCTTTCGTGCAACAGAAAATATCTAGAACAATCCTGAAACTGTGGAACTGCACATGCATGAGGCCCTACCAGACATCTGGTGTAGGGCTGGGTCCGTCCACCTTAGAAAACAGGAGCTTTAGGAACTTCCCCACTGTGCGGAGAACAGTTCCACCCCACCAGGACCTTTTGTGCTTCTAGTTCTCTGCTGGGCTCTAGCTCTCTTCCCAAAGCAAGAGAAAATCCCTCAGCTCTGCTGAAGGGGCCACAGTGCTCCACCTTCCTGCCAGGCTCTGTGCAGGAGGACAGCCTGGGGCTCCAGAAGGCTTCTGTGTACAGACGGGGCGGCCAGACACAGGTCAGCTCTTCTTGACCTTGATGAAGATGTGGCCCCTCTCCCCACAGCAGTGACTGCTGATCTTTTTGGCTCCCTGGGGGACAGTGTTTGGGCTGACAGAAACAGTGCAGCTGCCTCAGGAAACAGAGAATCGGAGTTTGTGCTGACTGGCTTTGTGTCAACTTGACACAAGCTGGAGTCACCAGAGAGGAAGGAGCCTCAGCTGAGNNNNTGTGTCAACTTGACACAAGCTGGAGTCACCAGAGAGGAAGGAGCCTCAGCTGAGGAGAGGCCTCCATAAGATCCAGCTGTAGCGTATTTTCCTAATTAGTGATCAGTGAGGGAGGGCCCAGCCCTTGGTGGGTAGTGCCATGCCTGGGCTGGTGGTCCTGGGTTCTATAAGAAAATGGACTGAGCAAGCCAGGGAAGCAAGCCAGTAAGCAGCACCCCTGTAGGCCTCTGCATCAGCTCCTGTCTCCAGGATCCTGCCCTGTTTGACTTTTTGTCCTGACTTCCTTTGGTGATGAACAGCAATGTGGAAGTGTAAGCCAAATAAACCCTTTCCTCCCCAACTGGCTTTTTGTTCATGGTGTTTTGTCGCAGCAATAGGAACCCTAACTAGTTGCCTCAGTGAGACCAGACACACTGGATATGTCCAGGGACTTTTGGGCTAGCCTGCACCTGGCCTGCTTAGGGGCTGACAGTCAGTTTATGATTTTATGTGACATTCTAGAGTGACAATATTTTCAGGTAAAGCAAAATTAAATCCCCAAATAGTCCAACACAAGATAGACAAATGACCCTACCATGTGTGTGGGCAGTCACAGAGCTGGCAGGGAAGGAGGGAAGGGCTGAAGGGAAGGAGCCTGGGTACTGGGGCATGAGTGGCAGCCCCTAACACTGTCTCTCATTTGACTACAAAATAGCTGCTTGGCTCCCGTTGCCACTGTCTAGGGTGCTGGCATCCTGTGACCCATGAGAACCTCCTTTGTGGCACTCCCCCAGCCTCCCATCTCTGTCCCACCTTCTATCCTCCACTCCCTAGGCCAAGAATGGCAGAGGAAAGCTGTGTCTAGAGTGGACTGTGGGCCCCAGGGTAGTGACCAAGAATTGATGTTTCTAGGGTGTGACGGGCTCTGAGCCAGGAAAGGAGTCCTCCCTTAGCACCCCAGCTTCCTCCCAGGGAGAAATAAACACTGGGAGGTTTGCCTTGTACTCTCCCTGAACTTGGCAGGCAGCAGTGCAATGCCCAAGGCCCTACAGAATCAGGCCCTGGGACCCTCAGTAGCGTCAGGTCAACTCACTGTGGGTTGTCACACTGGCGTGTCCTAAACTTTACACCTGTGCCGCACGTGCGTGAGCAGGAGCCAAACGGAGTCCAGGCGCCCCAATTGCCATCGCGTTTGAGGATGTCAGGTGTCAGCCAGATGCAGTGACCTTTAAAGCAATGCTAAACGAGAGGAAGGTGGGCTGGTGAGACGGTTCATCGGGTAAAGACCCTTGATGCTCACTTACCTGAGTTCCATCCCTGGGACCCACATGGAGGAAGAAGAAAAATGACGACCCCATGTTGTATTCTGACTTCTGTAACACATGCCTCATGCCCCAAATTAAAAACAACAAACGTAATTACAAAGACGAGACGGCACACCTTTGACCCATTGCCTATACCAGAGTTGCTAAAGAGGCCTATGCCTCTCAGTGGGGCAGTGTCTGTGATGGCTGCCCTGGACCAGCTCTGAAGGCCTGGGGCTAGGGGCTGTAGTATCTGATCTGAGGGTGGAAGAGGGGCAGGCAGAGTCTGATCTTCCTGTCCCTAAAGATCAAAGCACTCAAGTCAAACAGGCCTCACCTGACCTGTGACAAAAGAAGAATGGGGTGTCCAGGCCCACCCTTCAGGGCCTTGTCCAGCCTGCTCTGAACCACCTGTGCGTGCCTACAGTGTATCATGTTCTCAGGATAAATGGGATGTCCAGGCCCACCCTTCAGGGCC
>LOJH01000300.1:38545-49834 GCA_001685095.1 Ellobius talpinus | reverse complement strand
CAGCCTGCTCTGAACCACCTGTGCCTGCAGTGTATCATGTTCTCAGGATAAATGCCCCCCCAATGCCTGGACAAAGATGTAGCACGAACAACAAGCCAGAGATCTTGGAGACATAGCTACATATTTAAGTAGACTCAGGCTATGGAGGAGGAAGACTAAGAATATAGGAAGCAGAACACTGGAGGGGAAAAAACACTAAATTCCATCATCTCATCCTTCCCAGAGGGGAGGAAGCTTATAAAACCCTAAGAGAAGGTTAAGAAGATTCCAAAATGTAAAACAGGAGATTAGTATTTCAGAACATCAGAATCCAACAAATGGTTTCTTGACTAGAATAAGAAAACATCACTCAAAATAAAGATAATTTTAACAGCACAATTACTACAAATGACCAAAGCTGAAAAACCATCATTTTTTCTACTTGTGTATGTGCATATGTGAGTGCATATGTACATTCATAAATATGTATGTGCATGTGCGTGTTGCGTGTATTTGCATGTATGTGGAAAAACACACACATTGCACATGTGAGTGTGAGGGTGAGTACATGGGTGTACTTGCGTCTGTGTGGGGCACCAGACTATGAATGTGGAGCCAGGAAGACGGTTCAGCAAGCAAAGGCACTTGCCACTAAGCCTAATAACCTAAGTTTGATCCCTGGCATCCACGTGTAGAAGGAGAGCCCTGACCTGAAGCCTGCATGGGCTGCTGTTCTCTGGAGTCTCCCTCTCAGAGCTCTGAGTACGTGTAAAGGACTCCATGTAACGCCATCAAGTTGGGCAAGCAGACACATGGCTAGCGGTTGTGACTAAGTGATCCCGGCATCTCTTTCCTGGGCTGTGCTTACTCCAGCTCTCCCTACAAAGCTTCCCTCACTTAGACACGGTGGGGAAGAGACGAACTCACAGACATGTTCCCATCAGCTGGTGGAGGAAGTAGAACTCACAGGCCAGGAGAGACACTGTGGACTCGATGTTTGTGTCCCCTCAGATTCATGTGCTAAATAAAGCCTTAATCCCCAGTGTAGTGGTGTGGGGAGGTGGGGCTGCGAGGAGTCATGGCCCTCGCTAAACGGATTGATGTCCTTATCACAAGGGATAAGAGGAATTCACCCACATAGTGACACTCAGGGCTGTGTAGTTCCAAGCTTGGCTGAGTTCAGAGGGGGAGGAATCCTGGTTTAAGTTCATCTGCATACACCAGGCCCTTAGAAAATGATTGGCTAAGAAGTGAGTATTTCACCTGAACCAATGAGAATGGGGCCTGGAATCTTGGCTGGACAAACAAGAAAAGAATACTTTCTGTAGACTTGTGGAGAGAGTGGGTGACCAAGCAGTAAACGATTTTCACAAGGGACAAACCAGAGGCCCTGGGGCTGCCAAGGCTAAACCTCATGCTGTGCTTGGGAGCCACCAGGCCTCTTCATAGCATATGCTGGCTTCATAGCAAAGTGACCCATGGCCCCCCACAATGGGCAGGAAGGGATCTTGAGATGACGATCTGCTCTGGTGTGGGCCACTCCAATCTGTCCCGTGTGGAGAGAAATTAAAAGTTGGAACAAAAGTTGGGAAGGTTAGCACGGTTAGCACGTTTGTCTGGTATGCAGGAAGTCCTGGGTTCTATCCTCAGGACCACATAAAACTGGCATGGTGGCACAAGCCTGCAATCCTAGCACTGGGCAGCTGGAGACAAGAAGATCAGAAGTTCAAGGTCATCCTTAGCTACACATCAAGTTTAAGACCAGCCTGGGCTATGTGACAGGGTGTATCAAAATGAAAGAGGAAGCAAGGAAAAAAGGGCAGCTGGGGCCTCTCTAAGAAGACCCCTGGTCCCCTCGCAGACACTGCAGGGCCTGTCCCTGGTTCTTGTGCGCTTTAAGCACGATGCCTCATGACCTGCAAAGAGCCCTTAGTTCTGACTCACCTTGCCAGGCGCACACATAGTCCCGTCCAGTGGGGGACCCTTCTTTGTCTTGCAAAAGTAAGGGTTGTCGGGGTGACTGCACCACAGCTGTTTGCAGGGGTCAAAGGTTCGGAACTGGAAGAGAATGCCCTCAGTTTATCAGGCTACCCCCCTCTTTTGCAGGCCACCCAGAATGCCACCCCCTCAGCCCAGTACTATAACCTGAACTGGCCTGTGAACATGCCTATGTGGGTGGGTGCTGCAAGCTCCCATGTGATCCTGGGCCACAAGGACCACGTGCATGCAGTGTGGAGATGACAGTGTTTCTGGGTATCGCTCCGTCCCCAAGTCTCCAGCCTGGGAGGCTGCCCACCTGGTGGAGCTTTGACAGGCAGACAGGAGGCAGAATATCTTTCGTGATAACTGAGTGGGCATCCCTACGGCCCTGGGAAGAAGTGGCTGGTGCCTTAAGTGCCATCACCACAGGGCCCTGGGGACACTTGCTGTGTCCCTGCACTCACCGCAGTGCACATCATGTAGCCCAGGCCGAAGTCGAATCGACACTGCTCGTTCATGGAGTAGTGCAGCCCTGGGAGCTGAGGCAATGCCGGCCAGTCATGGGCAAAGGGATCGTCGCGTAGGCAATCATAGGAACTGTAAGGGGACACGTGGGTGCCACAAACAACCTTCAGTGTGGAAGCTGAGGTCCTTTCTGGAGTCATTATGGTGGGCAAGACTTTATCACCCTGGTCTTTAGCTGTGATGCCTCAGTTTGCCTTCCTCCACCAGTTTGAGATTTCAAGAGTTGGCTAGGCAGCTTCTGGCCTATTCAGTGTCAGAGTGGGAATCCCCCCAAAAGTGGGGGCCTTTCCCAGCACCAGGCTCTCTCACCCATCCCTTGCGTGTCAGGCTAGAGGCCTCAAGGTCTGAGGGTTCGGGGTGGAGCCAAGCACACTGGGCACTGTGCCCTCTTAGAATTGAACCCAAAGAGGGGTCACCCTCGGGGGCCCAGGGGGGTACTCACTGCAGGTAGCGGCCGAGCTCCTGTTGGCTGCAGCGGGACCAGTGGAATCGATGGAAGGCAGCCTGTACCAAGGGTGCCATGATGCTGCCCAGCCGTACCTCATCGCCGCAGCGGTTGCCCTGCCCATCATGCTCCATGCCCAGCCTGTGTGGGGAGCAAGGCAGCCTGGCTGGACCCTTGCCTAGCTGCACTGACCGGCTGTATCCCCGTACCTCAACCAGGAAGGCATTTCTAACAACCACAGTGGGCATCTCTGAGCGTCTCTACTCTGACCCACTTTGACTAGAGTCGTGAAGCCAGAGCCACCCTGTGAAGAGGACACCCACCCGGCAGGTCCCTCACCCTGTTCCCAAGGAAGGCCACCATTTCCTGGAAGCACAGTGGGGGCAGGGCTATCTATAATCCAGAGCATCCTGGGTACTCCTGGATATGCCCATCAGCTCTGCAAACCCATTAATACTTACCTGGCTCCAAGATTCTGGGTCTTTACTGATATCTGGAATATGCACATTTGGACAGAGTCCTGGCTTTTTGACCCCGGGCTACCCTCCCTCAGAGCCTTGGTGACCCCAGGACTTGAATGGAATAATGGCACAAGGCCCTTGGCTCCCTTATGGCCCAGAGCTCACTCTGCCCCCGGTGCTTTTTGTCTTTGATTTGATTTGTTCTGTCAGCAGAAAGCTGAGCTGACCTCTGGCCAGAATGACAGGAAAACAAGTCTAAGTGGCTTTCCTACATGACTGTTCCTCTCAGGCACAGGGGAAAGCGGTCAGCCAGGAGCAGAGGATCCGATTTCTCCGTACAAGGATGCTCAGGCCACTTACACATGGCCAGTCTCATGAGCCACCACAAATGCCGAGGAGAAGCCATCCTCATGGTTCAGGGTGCAGCTGCGGACCGGGTGGCACATTCCAGTGACAGGAGCATAGCCTGGGAGGAGACAGAAGGTGGCTCCAACCTCCAGGCCTGGAGTCTTCCTCCCAGACAGCCCCAGATAGGACCCATCCCCAGAGCAGTCCTGCAGAATTAACTGCCCCCTGCTGGTGGAACTCAGAAGACACCTGCACTGACAGCAGGCCCCCTGTCCATCCACAGAGCTTGGTGGCCGCTTTGCCTGACACATTCTACAATGCCACTGGCACAGATCTCTGCTGGGCCTTGTCTGTCACCTAGGCAGCTTCCTGCCTGCTCTCTCTTCCTCACCCTGTAGACTGACTCTGCTTCTTGCTGAGCTTTCACTGTTACCATTTCCATTCTTCTACGCTGCTGGGTTTCGTGGGTTGTCCTTTGGTAAATCACTTAATACACATAAATCATGTGTATCTATGATTTATTTCAACCTTCACCCTAATAATAGGTATAAGTATCAATTTATTACAACATTGGCTTATACACAAGCTTTAAAAATTACACTGGTGTGTGTGTATGTGTGTATGTGTGTGTGCAGGAGGGCCACAAAGCCTTTGTGGAGGTCAGAGGACAAGTTGCAGGAGTTTCTTCTCTCCTCCCACCATATGGATCCCAGGGATTGAACTCGTGCCCTCTGGCTTGGCAGCAAGTACCTCTACCAGCTGAGCCATCTTGCCTCATCAGCCCGAAGTTTTATGTCTTCACTCGTTTTCTTATCTGTTCTTCTATCGGTTACTAGTAGGTGTCTATTGACATCTTCAACCATGTAGTTTGGACAATTGTTTTTCTTTTACGTCTGTTGGGTTTATGTAGTTTGAACCCTTGTGTAAAGAATCACTTGGTAATCTATCTCAGCAGCCAGGGGAAGAAACTTAAGCCTGAAGCCCAAA
Organism: Ellobius talpinus; assembly: GCA_001685095.1. Taxonomy (NCBI): domain Eukaryota; kingdom Metazoa; phylum Chordata; class Mammalia; order Rodentia; family Cricetidae; genus Ellobius; species Ellobius talpinus. The sequence goes on along the minus strand of LOJH01000300.1, from coordinate 45,109 downwards.
CTCTGGACACAGTCTCATCTTCAGGCTGTCAAGCCCTATCTGGTCTATCCAGCCATTCCTGACCTTCCTCTGTTCCTTGGGGTGCAGTTGTTTTGTTTTGTTTGTTTTGTTTTTGGAGGGGGTGAGATGGGGGTCGGGGACATGATACAGGCTCTGATGGTTTTCTAGAGCCAGAAAGTTGATACGACCAACCTAGACACTCAGGCAGTTAAGGTAGCCACACACCTCCATGTCCTGCCCCTCTTCTCTAGGCTAGCCCCTTACAGGCCCCAGCTTCTTCACCAGCATCTGTAGACACCCAACTAACCTTGCATGCCCGAGGGCCCGAAGTCCTGCCGTGTGAGGAAGATGGCATGATCATGGTACTCGTCATGGTCGGTGTCCGGCTTCTGCTGGAGGTAGGCCCAGCGGCAGACATTCTCCAGACTCTGAGAGGGGTTCCCAATCTCAATGAGGCTCATGGACTACAGTGGGTGGAGACAGACAGAGGGATGGGGTTGGCATCTGGCAGATGACTCAGTGTTGAATAGGGAGTTGTGCTGACCGAGTTTAGCCATTGGGGATCTGGTCCAGGGGCCACTCAGCTTCCTGCTGAGCCACTCCCATTCAGCTCCATTCTTCTGAATGGAAGAGAAGGTTCCTGGTCACCCTCGCCTGCACGAGTTTCCACACTGTCAAACATAAAGTGGGCCTGCAGACTTGTCTCAAGTCTCCCCTGGAGCCAAGCCATCCCCCTACCAAGCTCACTCCTCAGAAGCAGGATCCCATTAGCCCTAGACCGTTGGAGGGGGGGCTCCTCATCATGCCACCCTGGCCCTTCTACAAACAGCTCACAATTGGCAGCTTGCTTCCTCTAGTACTAATGACTGAAGAGACAACATAAGAACACACGCATGTTGAACACAAAGGTTTGCTCTATTAACCAATCTCGGTGTAGCCTACGGACATGGGAGGCTACCACACCACAGTCCTAGGGACTGTCAGGCTGCCTTTCCCACTTGTCTCATAGGAGTCAAGCAATTCTGAGGTGTGTTACTGTCACCTGCATCCAAAAGACTCAGAGCAATGCACTCCGCCTTTGGTGGGAAGCATGAGCATTCCAGTCAAGGGCACTGGATGGCAGGTGAAAGACAGCAGCTAGCTGACTGGCATGCCTACCAAAGTGGGAATAGAGCTCCGGCCAAGTCTTTGAAGAGACTGAAAAGTCCAGCCAGAAATATACACTCAGGTATTAGGACCAGCAAGCAGGAAGGAACCAGGACCAGAGGCAGGAGCCAGGTTGACGCAGGGTAAGAGCAATTGGTCAATACTATGCAGACAGAACCTCTTCCCCCACTGCCAAGAGGTGCTGGGAAGAGCTTGAAAATTTGGGTATCTTCAGGGGTCATGTCCACTGAACCCTGGCCCATGGCTGGCATTTAAGAAGAGAGGCCCAGGCTTACCAGACCAGATGTTTCTATCACTAATGTAAAGTTTACAAGCTCAGTGGGTACAGTGCCAGCCCAGATCACAAAAACCTGGGTTCAATTCCCAAGCACCTCCCAACCCAATAGTTGGGTTAGCTTGAATGAAAACAGCTTTAGCGAACAGAACAAAACCCCACCCCTCTCCCCAAGTCACTCACTTAAGAACTTCTGAATACAGCAGCTCCTCCCATGGAAGGATCCCCTCCCCACCTTGCAGACAGGTCCCCGACATTGCAGTGGCCAGAACACCCCCACCACATTACAGACTGGACACTGGCTGATTGCATCCTTTCCCCAACGCTGGGCTCCCATCCTGAGCCTCTCTTGGCAGACAAGGTGATTTCACTGCCGCGGCAGGATAATTTATTGAAATATTGATTTGTGTTTTTGTTCTTGTTTTGTTTTGTTCTCTGTCTCTTCCAAGAAGGCAGACTGTTACCAGCATTCCCCAGCCCCAAGGGGTTCGTGCTATGGGGATAGAGCTCCAGGGGTCTAGGACCCACTTCCTAGCTTTGGAATGCCAAGAAAAATCTCTATAGGCAGGGTAAAGAGACATATTTGGGGGGCATTGTCCCAGACAGGAGTTGCACTACAGAGGGGGACCCCAGGAAGGCAGGACTTCAGAAAACAGCAACGATGTGCTGTACTCTGTGAGCCTTGCTGTGCAGGCAGGCGCCCCAAGCAACAAGGAATGGGAAGTACATACATGACCATCACTTGACGTCTGCTGGGGGAGTGATTTTAGTACTCCAGCGAATACCACATTGGTAAACGCTTGAGTCCCTTCTATAAAAGGATGCGGCATTTGCATAGAACCTTACACCTCCTTCTGCATCCTTTAAATCCACTCTAAATGACTTGTACCATGTACCACAGTGTAAGTGCGGAGTGCTGGTTGTTAGACTGATTGTTTAGGGAATAACAACAAGATAAAAGCCTGCATATGTTCAATACAGATGCCATGCTTCCTCCTGATTATCCTCCATCTGTAGTTGGTAGAATTGGCAGAAGCAGAGCTGGAGGTGTGGAGAACCAACTGTATTTTCTCCCAACCTTTTCAAGGTTTGGCCTATCTCAAGCGGGCATCAAGGACCCAAGGGACAGTTTTCCTGTTCTTATAGGGTCTAGAGAATTTTGGGGGTCACAGAGGGCCCTGCCCAAAGGCTAGTTTGTGATAAGACATCAATATTGCATACAGTGGCAAGGACCAGACCTATGTGCATTCTAGAAAGAGCTGGTTCTTGGGCTGGAGAGATGGCTCAGAGGTTAAGAGCACTGCTTGCTCTTCCAGAGGTCCTGAGTTCAATTCCCAGCAACCACATGGTGGCTGATAACCATCTATGAGACCTGGTGCCCTCTTCTGGCAGGCAGGCATACATGCAGACAGAACATTGTCTACATAATAAATAAATAATTAAAAATAAAAAAGAAAGAGCTGGTTCTTGCCAGAGAGGGTGGGAGTGAGGGAGGGGAAGTCAGGTGGCCATTGTACTGTCAGAGGGTTCAACATCTGGGTGTGACAACTGGGTGTGTAGGGAGACAGGAGCTGTTAGGGCCATGGGGCGGGGACAATGAGGCAAGGAGAAAGGGGATTTCTGGTTTTGGCAAAGGATGACAGTGGAGACAAGGGGAGGGTGTGTGGGAGTGCCTGATGGCTTAGCAGGGAGGGTGTGGTCACAGTGCTGGGGACAGTCCATCATGAAGATGTTCTTTCCTGTACAGTGTGCTTACCTGGTGCAACCTCCAGGGAATACCTCCTCCCTGCTTCCCGGGGTAAGAATCCAACACTTAATGGGTCAGATGCTCTTCCTCCAGGCCAAGGGGGAGCCTGGAACCCAAGCTAAGCTAATAGAACAGAGGCTTAAGGGGCTGAAAAGCAGCCTCTGCCTTAGAAGCAAAAGAACTTTCTGCCTTCTTCCTCAGGGCCCCTTTCCTTCATCCTCCTCCCTGCTTCAGCTGCCTTGCCCGGCGTGTCCTTAAAGATTCCTCTCAGAAGTCTGAAGAGGTGGATGTGTGGTCAAGAGCACATATGACCCTTGCAGAAGACCTGAGCTCACAACCACCTGTAGCTCTAGTTCCAAGGGACCCTCTGGTCCCTGTGGGCACCCCTACTCTCACTCCTATACCAACCCCTACCTACCTCCACACACAAACACGTAGTTTTAAAATTTTTTAAAAAGAGCTCTTCTTGGGGCAGCGATATCTGGGACAACTGGGTAGGCCTGGGGCCTTGGAAGGAGACACAAGTTGGCTAAGGGGCTACGGGCGGGGCAAGGTACCCAGAGGCCGTCCAATTGCCACTGGGTCAGCTGCAGGGACACTGCTAGAAAACCCTGGGTGCTCAGGTTTTCCTGGGTGCCCAGGTTTTCCTGGGTGCTGGAAACCACAAAGTGTTGATCCTGTATACACTGTGTCTTCCTCTATATGCGTACTTATGATAAACTTTGACCCTTGCAGGCACTTTATGGCTTCTCTCCATCCCATCTGCATCGTGGGTATCTGTCTGCCTCTGCACCCGGGAGAGGTGATGATTCCGTGTCCTGGCAGGATGAAGTGAGAGGGTGCCTGATGTCAACAAAGTCCCCCGAACAGCGAGCAATTTAAACGTTGTAAACTTTTTGTTTCTGGAATTTTCCATTTAATACTTTCACATCACAGATGACAGGTATTCCAAGTGGAGAGCAAAGCTGAAGCCAAGGGAAACCTTCCTGTTTCTTACCTCTGGATCTCCGAAGTCACAAAGGCTGGGAGAGCTGTTTGTCTCACTGGCCTTGGCCATCTGTTTTCCTCTCTGCTCTGGAAGCGCCCAGCACCCGACTCCTACTCATCTTTGCATCCATTTTTTTTCTAGGAAAATCTTTGTGTACCTGTTCACAGGTGTGCTGAGGTTGGGACAAGCGAGCAGGAGACAATCCTTAGTGTGTGTGTGTGGGAACCTGACTATGTAGGCCCGTGGTGCTCTCTCAGTGAGAAGCGCAGGTGCTTGGGAACTGGAGCAGAGGGTCGGCATGTGGTGCTACCTGAGAGTGGATTATGGTATAGCCATTCCTTGAGGCTGAGTGGTAGCTGGAGGGTCTGTCTCCCAATGGAGTGAGGGCTTGCATCCTGGGGCACGGCTCTTGACAGTGACAACGGTTCCGTAACTCTGACCCCCGTGTGGAGACCCCGGATGGGCCAGGGCCACTGTGCCTGCAGTGTGGGGGGTGTGGAAGCTTGGCCTGTGACCCAGGGCATAGAAGTCCTGGTGGGGGAGCAGACCCTTCCCTTACCATCGATGAGTCCAGTCCTCCAAGCATGGAAGAAGAGGGGGTCTCCAACGAGGTTCACTGAATGCCCCATGGGGACCTTAAGTGGTCACCCTCCTAGTATGTATGGGCTTTACTACCCCAGATCCCTGTTTCCTTGCTATAAAGGGCTGAGGCTAGCCCTGTGTTGTTCACTGGGCATACATATATGTTTATCACAAAAGGAATGAATGAGTGAGTGAATGAATGAATGAACAAAAATAAATAGACACACACCAAAGAGTCACACTGGGGCATGGAGGGAAATACAAAGCCTAGAGGCCATGGGAACGATAGATGCGTCTAGATGAAGAGGAACTCCTGGAAAGGGGTCATCAGTAGGAATGGACCCCTGTGCTGATGGCAACAACCAATTCTCCCTGTGTGTTCATGGCCTTCTGGTTCTTTGAGGCTAAGTCTCTGCATGTATCTCATTTAAATTTCAGAAGTGCCTAAGACATACGCACTGTCATTATCCTAACTCCCAGATGAGAAACTGCGTCTCATACCATTAAAGCCATTGACTCCCAATCCCACAGGAAGCGGGAGGTGGAACTCATACATAGGAAGAAGTTCTGCCCTCCAGGTAATTCCACCTTTAGACAGAAGGCTAAGGAAGGACAGGCTCCAGAGGCAACCACCAGGTGGCGCTGCTGCCACAAGAATGAAGTGTCAAGACCCTGCACGAGGCAGGCAGGCTAACTAGGAAGCGTGGCCTGCTCCTCTTGGCTAGGCTGCAGATCCGACCTGCTGACTTGCCTGTTGGGCAATAGTAACCCTCCACGCCCCACACACAGCCTCTGGGGCCTCACCCTAAACAAACCAGTTAAGACTTATGCAAAAAGTTGTATTCCAACGGCTGCCCTCTGACACTTGGGCTGTTTGCGGCGGAAAGCCCTGAAATATTTATGTGCTTCTCTCCTTCAGTCAAGGAGACAGGAAAATGGGATCTGCCGCCTGGAGGCCAGGCTCCATGCTTGGCAACAGGAGGCTCTGCAGGCTGGGTGCCACCACATGTCTGTGAGCGGATAGGCCACATGCCCAATCCCGGGGCTATGGACAGGTAGCCTGGAGCTGGAGATGTGAGGCACAGGCAGTGCTCTGTGTTCTTGGATAATTTGACTCCTCTAGGCTCCCTGGACACAAAGTGGTTGGGCCCAACCTTAGCACTCAGCCTCGAGCTCAGGGGTGTGACCTGTGACAGTGTGGGCAGGGCATACCGTTGGCAATAGTTAGGGTTAATGTTCATCTGACAGTCTGTGATCACCTGGGAGAGCCACCTGTGAGCATGCCTGTGTCATTCACTGAGGTGGGAAGACACACCCACCATGGTGGCGCCATTTCCAGACTGGAATATGTATGGAGACGGGACCTGAACAGAGTGAAGCGTTGGTTGTTCTTTACTTTTGACTGTTGATGTGACATGATCAGCTACTTCAGACGCTTGCTACTGTGACTTTCCTGCTACCATAACCTGGAACAAAACCTTTCCCTTAAGTCATCTTGGTCAGAGCATTTTAGCACAGCTACGGAAAGAAACCAAGACACAGTCCATACCCACAAGTCCTCGTGCCCCTTGGCTACTCTGGCAGTGACCGCATGGCCCACTCAGTAGCGCTAGTGCTTCATGCTCCAATATGGCTTCAGCTGGTACTAAATCATCCCAGAATGTTCTAGCCCCAGGAAGCCTCAGGCTAGCCCTCCCAAACAGGCAGGGAACAGGAAGCATGCACAGGGCCAAGGTTTGAGTTAAAGAGCGCTCATGTCTCAATCTCAGTATTGCTGATGTTTGGAGCCTATTAACCCCCCCCCCC